>JAYXIM010047153.1:0-98783 GCA_037575425.1 Anastrepha fraterculus | reverse complement strand
CACGCAACATTTTAGACGCGATTATCTAGAAGTCATGCTTTTTGAAAACTATCGACGCGGTGATCATTATTTATCAAAAACTATTTGACCAATTTGCATAAACTTTTTGTTTAATTATTCGAAGTTACAACCTCGTGAATCTGAACGGTTCACTTTTTATAAATATTTGCATAGTTCGCTGGAATACATTTTTTTTTTAATTTTTCAACCCCTCGAAAATTGTTTTTTTGGGGCAAAGCGGTTTTCATATCGAGAAAAATTTTTTTGGGTAAATAAATCGTTCAGATTAACTAGAAAACATTTTTCTACAATAATCTTGTAATTTTTTTGATTTCAGTTGAGTGGCTCATGCGCTACCGTGATCACGGCAAAAACTAAAACCTAAAAAACGGCGTTTCGGGGGAGGGGCGATATCAACAATAAATAGTAACATTTTTTAAAATAAAAACACCAAAATGTATTCTTCTCGAGCTACCCTTCAGTATGATATATGCCTCATTTAAATAAAAGTTCTAAAACATATTTAAAAAAAATTATGATAATCGTCCATTTTTTCGGGCTCACAAGGTATATAGCCCCTTAATCATGAAAATATTAAACTTTTTTTGTAATTTTCATTCAAAATGGTCACCATTTGCTTTTACACAAGCCTTCAAACTATTAGAACTTTCAGCAATTGCAGCACGCACGGTTTCAATACATATTGACGTCGCTGCTCGAACTAAAGATTGTTTGAGACTATCAAAATTTGTGAGAGGTCTTTGACAGACCATGTTCTCCAATTCTGACAACTGTGTCCAAACTGCAATCCAATGGATTCAGATTTGGTTTTCCAAACAGTCAATCTTCTGCGGCTATGAACACAGGGATATTATTTTTTAGCCAGCTATACATGGTTTTTGCGGAAGGGGAATCTTGATAGAGGATGCAATGCCCTCCATTGAAGAGAATACTGCTCAAGTGCTTCCCATGCCTTGAAAAACATCCTCGTGGTACACTTTTAGCCCGGTCTTAACCTCTTTTTCGCTGATATAAAGAGATGTAACGCCTTTACAAGACACTCCCACCAAACAATTACTTAGGCTGGATGGTGGCCACGCTGAACTCTTGGAACAACATTTTTTGCGTCTGTAGAAGTCTTAGCATAGACTTGTCGTTTTGTTTATTATTATTTTTTTCTCATCGGTGAGAAGAATATTTTCATGGTCGTTGACCGGGTGCCACCGAAGAAGTTGCTTGCATCTGACGAGTCTAATTTTCTTCAAGCGCGTTGTCAAAAGATGAGCAGTTTAGCAACCGAAGGGTTTAATGTCGATATCATTCATTTCCCCTGAAATTCTTTCTCGAACGGCTTTGTGGCTGCACTGGTTCGAGCCGCGCGTTCTGCCGTTTGAATATATATATATATACATATATATATATATTTTTTATAAAATTAGATGTTTTTGTATGCTTCTCAATTATTTATTGACTTGCGTTTCGATATTTATTCTAAATATTTCTGGTTTTATTTTTTACGAATTAGCTTTTATCAGTATTTTGTATTCAAGCTCATTTTATCATGTTTTATGGTATTTATTATTCATTACTCATTATTTATGATTTATTATTCATTATTTATTATTTATTATTCATTATTAATTATTTATTAACTTATTATTTATTATTTATTGTTTATTATTTATTCTTTATTATTTTTTTTATTTATTATTTATTATTTATTATTTATTATTTATTATTTATTATTTATTATTTATTATTTATTATTTATTATTTATTATTTATTATTTATTATTTATTATTTATTATTTATTATTTATTATTTATTATTTATTATTTATTATTTATTATTTATTATTTATTATTTATTATTCATTATTTATTATTTATTATTTATTATTTATTATTTATTATTTATTATTTATTATTTATTATTTATTATTTATTATTTATTATTTATTATTTATTATTTATTATTTATTATTTATTATTTATTATTTATTATTTATTATTTATTATTTATTATTTATTATTTATTATTTATTATTTATTATTTATTATTTATTATTTATTATTTATTATTTATTATTTATTATTTATTATTTATTATTTATTATTTATTATTTATTATTTATTATTTATTATTTATTATTTATTATTTATTATTTATTATTTATTATTTATTATTTATTATTTATTATTTATTATTTATTATTTATTATTTTTTTATTATTTATTATTTATATTTACCATTTATTATTTATTGTTTATTATTTATTATTTATTATTTATTATTTATTATTTATTATTTATTATTTATTATTTATTATTTATTATTTATTATTTATTATTTGTTATTTATTATTTATTGTTTATTATTTACTATTTATTATTCTTTATTCTTTTTTCCATATTCCATATTTTAACATTTAATTTTTGGCTTATTTTTAATTATCATAAGTATTTATCATAATTTTTATATTTTTTAAATTTTAAAAATTTTTGTTCCAATGGTTTTTTGTAAATCCAATTACTTGAATCCTCCTACAAAGATCTGTAACCAGCCATTTGTGCAAGTATAGTTGAAATAACATGATGCTCATTATTATTTGTATATTTGTGATTATGTAATGATTTTGTATATATAAATATTTTCGATAATAGTTTTTTTAATTAAAAATCCACCTTGAATTAATTTTTTAAATATTTATCCATTTAATTCCCAATTTATATGTTCTTGGTTGCTCTTTTCGCTCGCTTGAATTACATTTTTTCCTGACTTTATACCTCATCAGGTAATTTTGAATTTTTTCCATATCTCATGATGACTTTATGTACCGCTTTTTTTCTAGGCGCATAACTTTTTTCGAATTCACAGCATCTTAGACTTATAATAAATAAATAAACAACTTTTCGTCAAAAAATTTATTCACTTTGTATATTTAGATACTTAGGATTTTCTAGCTATCGGAAATTCACATATATTTTTCAACACACTTTTACACTTTCTAAAATTCACTAATATTTATTGCTCACACAGCGCTCATATTTTCTTTCACACTAACTTTACAAATTCTCTGCTAATCTATATGAAATTTTCTTTACTTTGCATTTTACATTTAATAATATTTCAAAATTTTTTTTTCAATTATTATTTTTTTTTATAAAATTCACACTTTTCTTTTCACATAACTTTCGTGTAGCTGCTTAGAGTGCGCGCGCGCCCGTCATCTACACCGTGTTACAAATCGTTCGTACGACTAACCGACCGGTCGCTTACAAAGTGCGGCTAATGCAGCGAAAGTCACCACGATGTTTTGCCGTGTGAACATCGTGGCCGAAGTAGCGAGTTGGAATTTGAAGAAGAAGAGGAAAATATTAAAAAAGAGCAAAAAGCAAGGAACACAAAAAACACACAAACAAAAAAAAAAACACGAAATGAAAGGAAAACACGCCGTGGCAGCAATAAAAGAAAAAAAAAAAACAAGCGCGTAACTCCCATCAGCCAGTGCGGGCTACCCTCGACCCCTTCACATATCATAAAAATGCTTATTACACCACTGACCCAAAGATTTCCTGTATTTTCGTACCGAAATGAGGCAAACTGTAAATGTGACGTATGCTTGTGTGCTTTAGCAGCATGTCTCACATGAAGGCAGCAGGAAATCACTTGCACTTCATTGCACCCGCTCCATTGCCACCGCTGTGCCTGCCCTTGCGCCGTTTTCTCTGCATTCTGCCTTTACGTGTGTGTGTGTGTGTGTGTGGCTCATTTTAGAGTGGCATGGGAGTGAACTGAGTATTATTACGTCTATTCAGCTTATTGAAGGCTTTTTCCGTATTCGGTTCGCGTGCGTGCGTGCGTCTGTCTGCTTGCATTCAGTTTTTTATTTTCTTTTCGTTTTGTTTTTGTTTAGGTATGTGAGTTTGTGTGCGTGTGTGCGCATGCTGGTTGCGTGCGCGCAAATGTGCATGTGCTGAGTTACTCATACGCCACACGTGCACCGCATACATCAACATAACACACTCGCACTGCAGGCGGAGCTTCACTCTTTCTATCTAATAATAAACTACCGTCCTTCCTTCCTTCCTTGCTTCTTTCAAACTCCCTCCCCTTTAGCAAATTCTCTCCATTAGCACTCGTTTTCTAACAAATGTGTGTGTGTGTGTGTACTGGTGTGACACACGAATATGTGCATGTGTGTGTGTGATCCTAGCCACACTTTGATATTTTGTGCTGTCTTTTCTGTTAGTTTCCAAGCTTTTTCTGCTTTTTTGCTTCTCGTTTAATTTCCTTTTTTGTTGGCGTTGCGTTATAGTTTTCTTTCATGTTTATTTTTTCCTTATTCGTTCTTCAATGGGCGCTGAGCATTTGGCCGCTCATTGTGGGCTTTTAGCCAGCTTACATCAGTGATTGTAGCTCTTTGCTTTGTATTTGTGCTTTTGTTTGTTCTAAAGACATTAGCAGCGGCCCGCCACATTTCCTGGCAATGCTCGGTCTTTAGGCGATTTTTGTTGTTATGTTTGATGCCTCAGTTTGTTTTGCTGCTTGAGTTTGTGGATTCCTTCAGCTTTTGTTCTTGGTTATTGTCTCTTCATTGCACTATTCGGTATTTCGATTTGAATTCCTTATTTAACACGTGCGCTATCTTTTCTTTGCTATTTGCGTTTAAGCCCAGCAGCCGCTACATGCAACCAAAGGCAGAGGAATAGGTGGCGTTCATGTATGACATTAATTACGTCTGTCTTTACCTTCAGCAATTCTCGCCTAGCTCGACAGATAAACATGCAATTCTACATTGAAATATCACAGTAATTAGCTTGAAATGTACACCCAATATTTGCTTCTTTAAGGACAGGCGAGTATTTTTGCCAATTACAAGTAAACGCTTATATTGATGACTTTTGCGTCGTCGATAACCTCAACTAAAATTTTGTGAAACAAATTTTCGTAAATTACCAAATACGCTGCTTAAAGCGAGTTATTTGCTTTAGAAATGAGGAACTCGTTTCATATGAATCAATTTTTCTACCAACTTCTCTACTAATAACATTTTTTTTGTCTATATTTGAATGAAATAGTTCCTCCTAAGAGAGAAATACTCCATTTCGGCCTCACTACCTGTCAAAATAAAGGTGAAAATTGAGATCCCGGAGGACTTAAGCGCTACATTTTCTGACGGAATAGAAAGGAAAGTCAAACAATATGGGTGCCAAATAGAAAGCGTTTGAGAAACCTTTGAAGGAGTAGAGCTATTTTTGAATAAGATTGCCATCCGTCTAAATAGTTAAAACTAAGAAAAGTAAATTCAAGTGAAATATTACAAATGGATGCAAGAAAGCTGCCAATCGCGAGATTCTCGGTGTCCTTCAGGTCTCGAAATTTCTGGGACTGGCTTAAATTTATATGCCAAGCTTCCGGGGTCCTTGTGTTTTTTGTATTCCGGAAATCTTGAGATTGCCTTATATTATTATTGGAACCCCGGGACAATTAAATTGTGGGAGATAGTAAACAAATCTATAAATTAGCAAGAAATAAATTGAAGAGAACTTAAATAAAAATTTGGGTATAAGCGTATAAGCGTGCACTTGGCACTGAGAAAGCTCACACCGCGAGATAAGCAGCGGCAATTGGTTGGTTGGTTGTTTGGTTAGTTGAAGTGGCGGTTCACAAATAATCCAATTAGTGCTTTCACACCATTTTTTTGCCATATCCTCACTGGACACAAGTCATACGATTTTTTCTTCCCGACTATATCCAGTCTGTCGATTGAGAAATCTTATAAGGCTGTTTACGTTTACGCCGGCCAACTCTTCGAGGCCTTCAAAAGGCAGCTTGGCACGGGTTAACATCCTTGCACTCCATAGGGCAAGGCAGTCACAGAGGAAGTGATATGCAGTTTCTTCTTCTTCCGGTTGAGTGCGTTGTAAAGCTGTTTTAGAGTCGTTTCAGAGTGACTTGGAGAAAATTTTCAGACGCATTAAGAAACGAAAATTTGTCAGAGAAGGCCGCAGAGAGTAGATGCAGTAGCTTAAGGTGGCAAAGTCAGCGTCGAAGCTTATTTTCTGGTAGAACCCGTACACCTGGCTTGGGTTGCAAGGATAATTTACAAGATATGGGATTCACAGAAAAAAATCGATCTTTATACGATTCGGATATAGTTCCCAGCGACTTTTTGCTTTTCAATATATTAAAAAGAGTCTATTACATGCAAATTTTCGCACGAAACTAATATACAGCTATTTTGAGGGGAAATCTAGCGAGTATTTTTTAGTAGTATACAGACTTTTTATTCATGTTATGAAGAGTGCATTTGACTTAAGGGCAATACATTGAAAAAAATTAGGCAGTTATGAGATGTGCAGAGGGAAATGAAAACTTTACCTACAAAATAAAGCACAATTAAGGCCAGGTTACCCTTGATTTGTGTGCTTTTTTAAATAAACTTTATTCATAGTACAAAATATATTTATTAATCATTTTTTTTACATGTGAAAAAACAAATATTAAATTGCTTAAAAAAAATTTTTTTTTTTTTTCAAATGGTGGCTTTCAAAATGGCTGCTAAATTTTAGCTGATTCGTAGTTGGATGCCATCATATCTCGAAAACGAATTATCTGAAAGTAAAAAATCAAACGGTTTCATCTTCTTTATTGAATTGGTTATGACCGCAAGCAGAATCAAATATTTTTAATAAAAAAAAACAAAATGGCGGACTTTT
This sequence comes from Anastrepha fraterculus, assembly GCA_037575425.1. Classification (NCBI taxonomy): domain Eukaryota; kingdom Metazoa; phylum Arthropoda; class Insecta; order Diptera; family Tephritidae; genus Anastrepha; species Anastrepha fraterculus. The sequence continues at coordinate 92,060 of JAYXIM010047153.1, read as the reverse complement.
GAATTTTTTGCCACTATTTTTTCACTTTTAATTGTTTATAACTTTTTTAAATAACAATAAATGTTTGTGATTCTGCTTGCGGCTATAACCAATTCAATACAGAAGATGAAACCGTTTGATTTTTTACTTTCAGATAATTCGTTTTCGAGATATGATGGCATCCAACTACGAATCAGCTAAAATTTAGCAGCCATTTTGAAAGCCACCATTTGAAAAAAAAAAAAATTTTTTTAAGCAATTTAATATTTGTTTTTTCACATGTAAAAAAATTGATTAATAAATATATTTTGTACTATGAATAAAGTTTATTTAAAAAAGCACACATATCAAGGGTAACCTGGCCTTAATAAATTAATTGGCATAGCAAAAATTAAAATTATATGATAAAAAATAAAAATACAAGTCGTATGAGAAGAAGTTCAACGTTTACAATTAACGAGTTTTGTAAGATCTTTATGGATATAAAAAAGTAACAGATAAAATGAGAATAATCGAAAAATTCTTTCCGATCTTTGCAAAAAAGCACCTAATAAGTTTTCGTTTTCAATTGGAACAATGTTTTCTATTATAGCAAACAAAAATTTTGCTTATTTTTTTAATTTCTTTTAAGCAGAAGGTAATAATAATATTATACATAATATCTCAAGAGTAATGTCTCAATAGTACTGTGTCAAAAGTCTACTGGCAAAAATTGACGAAATTATGAGTATTAAAGCGTCCGTTGCACCAGGCTGTGCTTTTATACCTGATCGAAATTAAAGCGTTTTTGAAGTCCACGCAAGTCATAGCTCAAAATCTACGCTGTGAAATTTTTCATAGTCCAACTTCACATAATTCGTCGGGTATCCATTAATAAATTTTTTATTTTTCTTTTTTATTAATTATCGGAAAATCGGTTTTTTGGCTTCCAATTACTATGAAAAAACTTTAGAATCGAAAAAATCATTGCAGGGAAACCTGAAAGAATATCTCCTTTAACAAATGGATTTTTAGTTTTTTGAAAGTTTACGAAAAGTTGTCTAAATTTACATTCTTATATGGAAATTAATAGCTAAACTAACGCTAACGCCAAGAAAATGCAAATCCCATTCATATAAAAAACTTTTTTTAAATCATAAAAACGTGCCGTTTTCAGCCTTCGAAAATTTACAGACGGTCGGTTTTCGGCAGCCACTGGCAAACCTCCGAGTGTAATTCTGCCATGAAAAAGATCTTCATAGAAAACATCTGCCGTTCGGAGTCAGCTCAAAACTGTAGCGACCTACATTTGTTGGAAAAACATCAAGACCAAGAAATAGCAGGAGTAGCGCGGCCAAACACCCAACAAAGGTTCTAAGTGCGAATTATACAAACATATTTATATTCTTTATAATCTACGATAATAAACCTGCAGCTACATACAGTGCCATTACAGTTCATTATTTCATACATACACCCACTGACAGCTTATTAAAAATACGTAATTTACGTACAAAAAAGTATTCATGAAAAAATTACTGGCCTTCGTTAAATAGCGAAATCACATAGCGGCGTCGGGGGCAAAAATTATGACAAATCAAAGAGACTTTTGAGCCACTTCAATCCTGATAGTACTTGGTTGTATATAAAACTAATGGAACACAAAACTGCATACCCAATTTGTTCTTTATCTGTTTGTTTTTGCTTTTGTTTTGAGTTCAGATTGTTAGTTTTGAATTTTTGTGGAACATTTTAGGAATTTTTATAAATCGTATGTGGAACATTTTTAGGACATTTGTTGTAGAATGAGTAACAATTTTACTAAAAATGTGTGAAAATTAAAAAAAGTATTAAAGAAGAGTATTCCAAATTGGTCCAATACTACTTTAAAAATAATTACATATTGTTTAAATTTAATAGATTGTAATTTAAATGCAAATAATAAAAATAAAATAAAAAAATTGGTCACAATATCACATTTCTATTTAGCGGTCACGATATGTATGTGCGCACACAACTAATATATTTGTAGCACGCAAATAAAAAAAAGAGAAAATAATAATTTCCGCTCTTTTGGCTTATTAATTTTTCGCTGATCCTACACATTTTAACATAACTCGAAAAATTAGTTAAATTTTTCCTAAAATATTACTCTGAACATGACTCGGAGAATTATAGGGATACCAGTAGGAAACTTGACCCAAAACAAAAAAAAAATGTTGAGCAAAAAAATAGAGTTTTTTCAAAAATTAAAAAAAAAATTCTATCCTCCAAAAAAATTAAAAATATATATATTATACATATAACAAACTGTATTATTTAAATTTTCACTTAATATGTTAATTAAAGCTCTATCAAATTTCGACTTTGAATAATTCTTCAAATTGTAATTTTTTTTTCAAAATTTTGTCAGTTTACTTCTTACAAATAAACCAATTATCCAAAAAATATTACGACGATGTCCAAAAGAGTTTCACCAGTTGACATGAAATCACTCCGAAGCTAAACTTGGGTTACTCATACGCCCCGCAGCTCCCGATTTCTATATATCATTTTTAATACTAAACCTATCGATACTTGAGGTATTCCTTCCTACCAAAGTGGGTCAAATGACCCGTCTTTAAAATGTTATATATTTTACTAAGATCGCTTATATTCCTCGGTAAAACAATTAGCAAGAGAGGAGTAAATCTTGAAAGATACATTCGATGTATTTTTTAATGAAAGTCGTTATGGCAAATGGCGATTTAATAATGTTATTTCTAAGTGTAAAATGGGTCATTTGACTCGTCATGGTAGGTTTAGTATTAAATAATTAATTAATTAACTACAAACAAAAAAATTCCAATGCATGTAAAGAGTTTACTGCAGTTGTTCTCTTGATTCTGCTTGTTGTTGCCGGGAGCAAAAAATAGTTCCTGATCGTCTTGCTTATGCATCTTCTTACAGAAATAAATTCTATTAATGAGCGCATTTGCAGACAACTCAATGGCATACGCACCTGCGCTGCTTTCATATTACCACCGTGCACTCGATTATTGAACAAATACAATTTTCATACGTTCTTTGCAAGTAGATACTATGCTTGGCGGTAAAGTTTATGGTATATATAAATATAGTAAATACTGTTTGTTCTACTCGTTAATGCCGAAAAGAGAAGTTACTCTAAGCCACTGTTACTGTTAAATTATTTCCCAATAAAAAAGGCAGCGAAGGCATACATAAATTGTGAGCTCATCTATAGCAGTTTACTCAGAAAAAATATACAAGTGTATAGAAAAGTAGTTTAGCTTCACTTAGTATCGTACGTCACCGAGTTACTAGCTGCTCCTCGTAAATTTTATGCTCAAATAGCAATGTTGAAAAATATTTATTGGAAAATCGCTCAAGTAAACTCATCAGAGCATGAAGAAAATTCAGGAGGTTTTTTTGTATTTTCAAACAATTTTTTTAAATGCTGGCCAACATATTTATTATAGCAAGCACAAAAACAAAAAACAAAAACAAAAAAAAAATGTTGACAGGGAATTCAGAGCGCCAAGAAATGCAGTCAGCTTGCAATTAAACGCAAAAAGCTTCTAGACATTGAGGCAGGCGGTGGGGCAGTATGATGCAGGAGGAATGGAAATTAACAAACCGTTGAGCAGCTTCAATGCAAAAAGATTTCAAAGTCGCTTTCAATTAAAATCCACACAAAAAACAACAAACACATAAAATTACAAAATCGAAATAGAAATAGAAATAGAAATAAGAATTCGGAAAAATTGCTTTGAAAGGGAAATTAAATTTTTCGCCATTTTCGTTTACGACTGCAGCGAGGCGCAATTACATTACTTTACCACTCAAGCTGGTCTTTTGATTTTCAAGTAGAGCGCTACCACCACCCCATCACTTTCTCGCTCAACAACTACCACTTTTTTTCTGAAACTTGCACAGTGTGCAGGGGCGGTGCAGGGAGACGACGAAAATCGTTATTGCCATTTGAAAATAGTGAATGACAAAGACACGGTCAGGCAAAAAACAAAAATATGGCGTCACAGTGGGCCGAATTATTGCCAGCAAAAAGCAGCACCGAAAACAGAAAATGGAAGAAGCAGCAACAGCAGCAGCAACATTGCACAAAGAGCAGACGCCATTGAGTTGCAGAAGAAAAATGCAAGCGACTGACGCGCTTAGCAACCGACAATTCAACCCAAAAAAAGGCGTGAAGGCAGCAGCAATGGAACCGCAAATCAGGCATACAACACATACACACACACTCACGTATGCACGCAGCAGTGCAAGCAGCACTCCGGCTAAGCACTATAGGGATTAAAAACATGGCTAAAGAAATGGCTACATACGAGCTGAAGTTGCATGTGTGTCACGCAAAGAGATTTTTCTGCAACGATTACAAAGTCAGCGCCGTAGAAAACAAAAAAAAAAAAAGAAAAAAAAAACGAAAGGAAATAAATATCAAAAGTTACACAACTGCTGGCATTTTGGATTTCTTCGACTTGCTTTTTGCGAATGCCCAAATAATGGAAAGCCAGTTAGCTGTTTGCATAGGCAATTTAAAAATGTTGCAAAAAAAACGTGTATATGCATTCAAATTTTGTTTTTTTTTGTAATATATAAAAATATATACCGAATTCGGGAGCTGCGGGGCGTATGAGTAACCCGAGTTTAGCTTCTGGGTGGTTTCATGTCAACTGATGCAAATATTTTGCACATTGTCGTAAATTTTTCGAAAAAGTTTGTCGAAGTTTTCGAAAGTTTATTTGTAGGTTTCTTAAGTATAAGAAATAAAATTAAATTTTTTTTACTTAATTACAATTTTGGGAAATTTTTAATATAAAAAAAAATGTATTTGTTTGTTGAAAATTTTCAGGATTTGTTTTTTTGTTTTTGTATCGAGTTTCATACTGGAATCCTTATAACCCTTACGAAATTTTTTTTGAAAAATTAAATTTTGGTTTTAACATTTATACTGTGATTCCTGTATCTGTATTCGATTTATATTTAAAAATGTACAGAGACCCAGTGAATTTCGTTTTTTAGGTCAAAAAATCATTTAAAAATTATGGTATAGAAAAATTTTGAAAAAAATTTGGAATAAAGTTTCAGAAAAAAATGTAATTTTTTTTGTTGGAAATTTTTGGAATTTTTTGTTTTTTTTTTTGTTTTATACCAAGTTTCATCCTGGAATCGAGACCTTTTCATTGTTATGTAATATTTTACACTAAATTTTTTTGCCTAGTTTTGTACTGAAATCCATCTAACTTTTCGGGTTATCTTTAAAAATGTACGGAGAATCAGTTCAAACTACTGATATAATACATAAAACGCTAAGGCATACGTATATTACGCCCGTATGCACATAAATCAATCAAATCGACGCGACGTACATTAGTTAGCAGATACACGTCGTTTTTTACTGTTTCCTTCAACACACAAATTCTGGAATACCTGTGTAAAAATGTATGAGGTGTTAAGGAAATTTAGCAGAGATTCGAGTCTCCAGTTATATCTCTACCACCAGGAATTTTCGTTTTATGCCCTTCTCTATCGTTCGTGTGTGTTCATATTTGTTCCTTTTAAGCCTTCAATTGGAGTTCGAGACTTTTACGCGTATAAAGATACGAAGTCAGCTTTAGCTATAGTGAGACTTCAGAAGCAGCTAGGGGCCATATAAATAGTGCTTTTCATTTAATCGAATACTCCGAGTCCCACCACTATATGAGTACTTTTTCGATTACTCAGGACCTAAAAATTACATAAGAACCGTTTCGAAAAACTTGAGTCTATATATGTGCAAGTGGCGCTTACACCCTTTCCGAGCCTTTGGCCAAGCTCCTCCTGCTAATGTTTTTTATTTTTTTTTTTAAGGAGCTTTTTCATGTCAGAAATACGCAGTAAATTGGAATACTCTCGAGTTTCTATCTGCGGATCGCTGCTGAAACGCCACAAAATATATCGATCTCTGAAGCGAATAGTGAGTGATAATGGCAAATTGGTCACTTACGATAATATTAACCACAGCTCACTAAACTTAAATCATAACACTGGTTATGAAATTCTGTCAGTAATCTTTTGCCTCACAGACTACAATCTCCAATCGACAATTTTGTTCTAGAAAGTGTCAAATAGGCTCTGCTGAATCCATTTTTCTATAGCCCGAAACTAGTATTAAATTCAATGCAATAGATTTGTTACATTCTATGGCTCTTAGTTTCGACTTTACTTTGTAAACAAGTTTCGAGTCACTGTATAATCATTTACTTCTATCAACAAAAAGAAAAAAGAAATAAAGTTATGGACACAACTTGTATTTCGTGACAGTAATAATTTGTTTGATACCAAACGAGGTTTCAGACAGGGTGACTCGCTGTGACTTCTTTAACCTGATGTTGGAGAGCGAATGGAACTGGTGGTGAACGAGGGCAAAACGAAGTACCTCCTTTCTTCCAACAAACAGTCGGCGCATTCGCGTATTGCCACCCATGTCACTGTTGGCAGCGATGATTTCCAGGCTACAATAGACTTCGTATACTTGGAACTTGGAGCATTAACACCGATAACAATGTCAGCCTTGAAATCCAACGTAGAATTTCTCTTGCCAACAAGTGCTACTTTGGACTTAGTAGGCAACTGAGCAGTAAAGTCCTCTCTCGACGAACAAAACTAACACTCTACAAGGCGCTCATCACGCCTGTACTTATGTATGGCGCAGAAGTTTGGGCGATGACAACATCCGATGAAGCGACGCTTGGAGTGTTTGAGAGAAAGATTCTGCTACCTTTTTTGGACCTTTGGTGACGGCGAGCATCGCCTCTTAACGACGCCATAGACATACCGCCGCGAATAAAGATCCAGTGGCTACGTTGGCTGGGTCATGTCGTCCGAATGGATGCAAACGCTCCGGCTCGGAAGGTATTTGATGCGGTACCAGCTGGTGGTAGCAGAGGAAAAGGAAGACCTCCTTCTCGTTTGAAAGATCAGGTGGAGAATGACTTGGCTTAACTTGGTGTGTCTAACTAGCGCCGGTTAGCACGAGAAAGAAACGACTGGCTTTGTTCAACTTGGCCAAAATCGGATAAGCTGTTATCGCGCCAATTAAGAAGAAGAAGGATAATAATTTGTTGGCTTTGGATTCTTTCTGCACCTACTTTGAATTGAGTTTTTCTAACTTAGATGTAAGTTACAAACGCCAGCTGTTTAGGGCGAATACTTCAAATCGGCGCATTGCAATTTCATGATGAAATCAATTTAAGAATTATGTTGAAATAACATCATAGAACACGACCAGATTTGCGAAAGTGCAAGTCAACTTTTTCGACAAAGATAATGCGCCGACTCGGCTCGCATTGTCTATTAGAAATATTTTTGCCAAAGTCACCAGCTCATTGGTAGACAAGCAGACTTATTCACCGGATTTGCAAACAAACTTCACTCTCTTTGGCTTTAAAGTTTATTGCACTTCGATTGAAAACAAGCTCTGTTTGGCGTCCTTAAAGATTAAAATTAGAATTTGTCTTAATTTTTCCCTTTGACACAGAATAAAATTTGTTATAGAAATATCCCAAATGCAATACATTTTAAGCATATCAACCCTTCCAGCAAGAATAATAATGGAGTATAAAACCATATGGAAACGGGTACTCTTTTACTTTTCGCTGTGAAATATTTTACTACTAGGAATATTTTATCGTTTATCCGAAAGACGAAGTAGCTTAACCACATTGAGATTTAGAGAGGGAACTTGTGTCCAAATTAATGGTAATACAATGGGCCCTCTGCTACTCTTGTGAAGCGAGAAGGGCGCTGTCACCTAACCTAACCTACGAGAAGCTCACGATTGATATGTTACAAATAAGGGTCGTCGAATTCGGTAACTTTTTATTTGGTTCTACAGTGGGCAATTATTTGACTAATATAGGGTGTTTTTTTTAGAGGTTAGGTTTTCAAGTTGGCACTACTTTTTTCGTCGATGGTCTTTTTGCCAGCTGTTACTTGATTTATGCTCAGTTTGTTTTGCCATTTCATAATGAATAGACTTGCACCTGAACAACGTTTGCAAATCGTGCAAATTTATTACGAAAATAATGGTTCGGTTCGCGCGACGCATCGAAGAAAATTTTGTTCAGCGATGAAGCTCACTTTTGGTTGAATGGGTATCATTTTTGAAACATAATGGCAAACACTTATCTTTATAATAAAGCTAAATTCTTGGCCATAACATTAAATTATATACGTTTTATTTCATCTTGAAAACCTAACCCCTAAAAAAACACCCTATATGATTTATTTAATTTATAATGGTCGGGTAGAAATACGAGTACAACAACCAAAAAAAAAAAAACAAAATCCACGTCAATCTTCCAACCCCACCTAATAACTCAACGATACATTAAACTTACACATTAAAAGTTTTCTATTAAAACAAAGCCGCATTTTTATTAAATTTTAAACCCACAAAAAATGAAACAAATGAGCAATTAACGGCTTTTCAGGCATTTATTATTATCGTCAAGCAAACTAACACAATCGGCTGCATAATCGAAGTAAAATGCCCAACTTTGCCAGACCACAACTCAGCCATGAGTTCCATTGAATGAACTAAAAGTAAGTATTCGCCAATGCATTGATGCGTAATTTGTGCAAAAACTTTTGCGAGAATTTAGAATTTATATATAAAAGTCAAACCAAGCAGATTTATGGCCATATGTTGCAAAATAGTAGAAGCAAAGCTGGCTTAGGGAAATGCAATAAAAGAAAAACCAATTGAATTTGAAGTTTGCCTACAAAAACACCAAAGTGTAAAAATTTAATTGCCAGCAAAGACACGCACACAAATGCGAGTGAAAAATTGGATAAAGAGTAAGTAAGCGAACAAAATGGGACAAGTGGTAAAGTTGGTAGAGTCATAAATCGATGCGATGCCTAGATGTATGCTACAGTATTTGCCTAGAGATATCACAGTTGTACAGTGAAGCAAGCAAAGATGGGCATCTATACTGCTTATAAATATATGCGGCACTCGCAGTAAATAGACGAAATATTTATTTTCCAAATAAATTGGAATGGATCAAATTATTTATATTTTTATTACTTTAGGTTGATTCGATGAAAAAAGCAAGCTTTTGCGGTGTTTTGTTCTGTGTTATAGGTTTCGTTAGTTTACTTAGCAAATTTTCACAAAAAAGACGCAACATTTAAAGTATGACTATTTTCCTTCTACAGACAGAGAAAAAGGGGCCGCTCGCCTCTTAGATGGATAGACGGTATAGAAGAAGACGCAGGCTTCTTGGGACTTCGGGCATGGAAGACGCAGGCACGAAACCAAGACAATTGATGGCATATGCTACAGCAGGCGAAGACCCGTCCAGGCAACAATGATGATGATGTTTCCTAAATTTTTAGCGCAACATATTGAAAAATGAAATAGACTTATCTGAAACACACAAAAAAACCGCGTCTTGGACATCTTTTGTACAACCCTCGGTTACGGTTGCATTAATTGGCGACATACGATCCAGCAAACGCTGCATTCCACCGGAATTGAAAAATAATAATTCTCGCCCCAGTTACTTCATCATTGTGTGGTTCTCAGGAAAACCTTGTTACAATCAACAGTTGTGCACCAAAAAAGAATAGAGTGGCTAATCATCTTTCCACCATTCATTTTACCAAAGACTGTGAAGGCGAAGCCAAAAAACCAGCGCGCATTAATTATTATAATGCACACAAAGCTGGCATCGATTGTATGAATCAAATGGTCACACATTTCCCATCAAAACGGCCATCACGTCGATGGACCTCGATGGACCTTTGCTTTCTTTTGCAACATGTTGGATGTTCTGCTATTGGCAACGAACACATATGTTCTTCCAAACATCGAAAATCGTACTCCCAATTACTACTCTGGTAGTTTCCGACTTAACTGGTTATGGAATCGTTTTTCAACAAACCAATTACCATTTCTTGGAATATTGTATTCAAACAATCAATAGGAACCACGAATCCAGTTTGTCAACAGCACTCAAACGACTCTTATACGTGGTTGCCTCGCCTTTTACCGAATCCATAAATAAAATTATTTCATATTTTATAATAAATTTCATTGTAATCAAGGGCTTTTTCTTCAACCTTCTTCGAAATGAGTCAAAATAAAGAGCAAAATAAAAAAAAAAAAATTTCCACAAGCCAAAACATTTTCAGCGATTATTTTTGCTTTGATAGGTGGCGTATTGCATACCGAAACCTATGATAAAGGTAAGAAATTTAAAACATATACCTGAGATACTTAAAAATGAACTAGCAATGTGGTACATTTGCCACATATTCCCATACAAATGCATGTAAATAAGTAGGGGTCTGGCCAGACTCGGGTGCGCAACCGAAGGATGATTTAGAAAAGGTATACAACATGGGTTAAAAAATTGCAGGCGCAGTTGGTTTAGCCGCTATTTAATTTCATATTACTTTCAGAAAAAAAAATTATGTTTTCTGTGAGATATAAGATCTTTTTCAGAATTCCGATTTATGTAACATAGTGCCAACCTCTTAAAGTATACTTATTTACCAAATTACAATGGAGTTGACGCTACTTTTGCTATTTTTAAAAACAATGAATTCAAAGCAATTACATGTGTTGCTTTATCATTGTTTCCTTATGAAAAAAAACCTTTGAAGCAAAGCAAAGGCTCGATAAACGTTATCTGGACTCTGCTCCATTAGAAACAACCATCAAACGATGGTGTGCTGACTTTAAACCTGGCCGTACAGACATCGATGATGCTGAACGTTCAGATGAGGCAGTTACTTCAGTAAATATTGAAAAACCCCTCAAAATCATCATGGGCAATCGCAAAGTGAAGATGCAAGAGATAGCTGACATCCTAAAGATATCAAAAGACAGTGCGTTCACTGTTTTGCACGAACATTTGGGTATGAAGAAGCTGTTGTCGAAATGGGTGCCGCGTTTGCTCACGCCGGAACAAAAACAACAACGAATTGATGATTCAAATCGCTGTTTGGACATTATTAAGCGGGATAAGTCTGAGTTTTTGCATCGATATATGACAATGGATGAAACATGGATTCACCAATACACACCAGACTCGAAACGGCAGTCATCGGAGTAGACTGGACCCGGTCAAAGCCGTCCAAAGCGACTAAAGACGCAACAGTCAGCTGAAAAGGTTATGGCGTCGGTATTTAGAGATTCGCATGGTTTAATTTTCATTAATTATTTGGAAAAAGGCGGAACAATTAATTCTGGTTATAACTGTGAATTATTGGAACAATTGAAGGAGAAAATAGCAGAAAAACGGCCGCATATAAAGAAGAAATAAATCCTCCTGCACCAAGACAATGCACCGCGTCACAAATTGATGAAAAGGATATTTTAATTAAACGAATTACGTTTCGAATTGCTTCCCCACCCACCGTATAGTCCAGATCTGGCCCCTAGCGACTATTGGCTGTTTTCGGACCTCAAAAAAATGCGCCGGGTATGAAATTTCATTCAAATGAGGAAATTATCGCTAAAACTGAAGCGTATTTTGACGTCAAAGATAAATGCTTCTACAAAACAGGCATAGACAAGCTACAAGCTCGTTGGAATGATTGCACCATCGCCAAAGGGGACTATATCGATGAATAAAAAAGAATTTTGAAAAAACAAAAAATGCTATTTTCTTATCCAAGCTCGGGACATATTGACCGATGTGTTGATTTATTGTCTTACTGAACAGAGCTCTAAAGGTGCGCCGAATTACCGCCACAGTGGCCTAATTTCATATTGTTAATTTCCTATGACACGAAAACTAATTTCCTTTAGCGAATTCAAAATTAACCGCAAGAAGGGTTTCAACATTAAAGTGACACAAGGTGGAGCAAAATTAACCATCCAATTAAGTTTTTGATAACTCTTTTACTAAATAAAAAAATATTTTGAATGCTGTAAATATTTATTTTGATCTGTGCACGCTCGATTGCTTGTCTGTTTGTTTACAAATATCAAATATGATTAACGCCATTTGCAAAAATTATAAATCTGCCGATAGTGGGTTTAGTTTTGCGTCACCTTTTGTCATATACTATTTACATATGTACATATATAAAGGAACTCGAAATCGTTTCGTAAAGGCTGAAATTGTGGAAAAATCAAATGTAATGCATTTACTTGAATGGAGTATGATAGTAAACGTTTTTGGAATGTTTTTTGTGATATTTTAACGAGAAGAAATTAATTTAGAAAAATATATAAATATTTATATTTTTTATTTTATTATATTAATATTTTTTATTTTTATTATATGTATATTTTTTTATAGATGTATTATATTTTTTAATTTAATAAATAAATTTTGGTTTTAACAATTTTTTTCATTTCATTTTTCTAACTTGAACATTTGCAACTTTTTCAAGTGAGCTGAAGTCAAGTGAAATGAAAATAAAAAAAATCATTTATAAAAGAAGCTTCGGCAAATTCCAATGAGATCAGTTATAAAGAAATGATAAAATAATAAATTAATATAAATTTTTTTTTCATAAAAATATTTTTCTATTAATAAATCATTTTTGGTTTCAAGCCATTTTCATTTGCACAAATTTGTTTGCTTAATTGGACACTTGCAAACTTTCTTAAATGAAATAAAGACGAGTGGACGGCACATTCCCACGACAGTCGGTTCTAAGTTACCGGCACGACCCGGATTTATACCCATCCAATGACTGTCACTCCAGCAGCAGTCTCTGTACATGTATGGGGAATACTTACGCTGCTATAACAACAACGTATGGATTGCAAAAAAAAATATTTATTTTATAACAGAAGCTTCGTCAGATTTCAATGAGCTCATTTAAAAGAATTAAATCTTAAAAAATATTGTATTAATAATAAATGTAGAGAGCTTTTTTAATTGAATTTAATTTTAATTAATTTTAAACGAAATTCAAATCACCACCATTTTGTCAAAAAACAAAACAAAAAAAACGGCTACGTTCAACGATAGCCACTATTATGTAGATTAATATAATTTTTGGTTCTTTCATTTCAGATGATTATTCATTGCTGTATCGCTGCGCCCAGATGACGTACATTTTTTTTAAAGTCGTTACGTTTATTTTCATAAATTTGTCAATGTTCAATATTTTTTAATAAACGTAGCTTAACACATATATAATAAATTGCCTTTTGTCCGATCCTCGAATAATCATTCCTACTTACAAAACATAATTCCCAAAAATCGACAATTTTTTGACTCCCCACCGTGGCGTCCCCCTTAAGAAAATTGTTCTACTATAAAGAAAGCTTCGTCAAATTTTAATGAACTGAGTTAAAGAAAAAAAAATGTATACTCATGTATACTTAAAACCATTCTTTTTGTTTTTTAATAAGGCATACATATTTGTTATTAAAAAAAAAATTGGCTTTAATAACTAATTTTTTGTATGTTTTCCTTGTGTCTGTATTTTATTTTATAATTTCGACACTTGCAACTGGTTCAAAGGAAAATGAAGACGAGTTTGTTGTAAATAAGAAGCTGTTTTTTGAAAGAAACTAAAAAAGGTAATATTTTTTTTCAATAAAATTATTTTTGTTGCAATAAAAATAATTTTGTTTTTTATATTACTTACTTTTTTTATCTTATTAACTTTTTTCATAAAAACAATCAAACTAAAATAAAAACTGTATTTTTTCATAAAAATTGTTTTTATTTATTGTTTTTTATAAAATTGTTGTAATAAAAATATTGTTTTTTTTATAAAATTAATAATTTTTTTCAAAAAAACAAACAACTCAACAACCAATAATTTTTTTTGTAAAACGAAAACAAACATAAACTAAAATAAAATAATATTTTTTTTTAATAAAATCATTTTGTTGTAAATTAAAAAAATAATAAATAATAAAATATTTTTTTTTGTAACAAAAACATTTTTTTTTATAAAATTAATAACTTGTTTTTATAATATTAATAACTTTCTTTTATAAAATTAATAACTTTTTTCAAAAAAACAAACAACTTAACAACAAATAATTTTATTTTATAAAAAAAACAAAAACAAACAAACTAAAATAAAATAATATCTTTTTTAATAAAATTATTTATGTTGTTATAAAAATATTTTTTTTTTATAAAATTAATAACTTTTTTTATAAAATTAATAATTTTTTTTCTAAAACTAATAACTTTTTTATAAAATTAACAACTTTTTTTCAAAAAAAATAAACAACTTAACAACAAATAATTTTTTTTTAATAAACAAAAACAAAAACAAATGCATTCTAAAATAAAATAACATTTTATTTTAATAAAATTATTTTTGTTTTTTTTTAATAAAATTATTATTTTTTTTTTTAATAAAACTAATTAATCTTTTTTATAAAATTAATAACTTTTGTTTATAAAACTAATAACTTTTTTATAAAATTAATAACTTTTTTCAAAAAAAAACAAACAACTTAATAACAAATAATTTTTTTTTAATAAACAAAAAGAAAATCAAATGCAAACTAAAATAAAATAAGATTTTATTTTAATAAAATTATAATTTTTGTTTTTTAATAAAATTATTTTTTTTTTTTAATAAAATTAATCTGTTTTTATAAAATTAATATCTTTGTTTATAAAATTAATAACTTTCGTTTTATAAAATTAATAACCTTTTTTTATAAAATTAATAACTTTTTTTTATAAAACTAATAACTTTTTTCAAAAACAAAAAAAAAACAACAACTTAACAACAAATAATTTTGTTTATTAAACAAAAACAAAAATAAACACAAACTAAAATGAAATATTATTTTTTTTAATAAAATAATTTTTGTTGTAATAAATATATATTTTTTTTATAAAATTAATAACCTCTTTTCATAAAATTAATAACTTTCTTTTTATAAAATTAATACATTTTTTTTATAAAACTAATAACTTTTTCTTATAAAATTAATAACTTTTTTTTATATAAGTAATAACTTTTTTTTACAAAAGCATTTTTTTTGACACTTGGACGTTTTCACAAATTGTATGAAATGTTTGTCCCCATCAGTGTGCAACTTAGGCAGGTTGTACTGTACTTGGGTTTATTGTTAGGACAATTTTATTTTTATTTAACCAATTTTTTTTCTGTTTTGTTTGAAAGTCAAGTACGCAATAATTCAGTTGAAACCCACAACTAGTCACTAGTCCAAATGTAGATATGTAAGGAAGTAAAAGCTTTTTAAGGACGCGCTTGCAGGAAGAGAAGAGAAAGAAAAAACGAAAACAAAAACCAACAATTCAAATAAATAAAACACATGGGCGGCTGTGAATAAAAATCGTTAAGCCAAAATGGCATCACTGCAGCAACGCAAATGTGTGCGAATAACATAAAAATAAATCAAAGCACAACAATGATAAGAAAAACAACAAAAACATAAAATGCACACAATCGCATGTATGTACATAAATAAACAAGGTTGCCCAAAAATTTGTGCGTGTCTGCATATGCGTACAGATGTATGTAGGTATGTGTATGTGTGTATGTAGGTAAAGTCAACAGCGACTGACTACTCTTGCCATTTTCACTGGAAATTGATGTGCGTTTTGATTCCTATTTTTTATTTTCTTAATGCTATGGCAGCACATGTGCACACTTCGGCTTGTATGAGTCCATGCAGGCACCAGCAATTGGATGCTCACACAAACATGCATATCTGTGTGTGTGTGTATGTGAGTGCGAGTATATCTAAAATGCGATCTGAAGCTGTGTGGTGGCTACTTGGTGGTTGCCAGGCGCTGCTTCCGCAGAACTAGCGCACTACGTTAACTTATTATGCAAATATATGCTTCAGCCATACACACGCACACAGTCACACACACATGCCAAGATAAACACGCATTTCGCAAAATGTTCTCACGCAAATTTAAATTTCCTCAAATGCGCTCCATGGGCGTGAGTATGTATGTGTGCCTGCACCGTTTTAGTCTCTGCAATTTGTTTGCATAGAATTTTGAAAACAGTAAATATTCCAATACAGACACATTTTCACAGAAAAATAAGCTCTCCGGTTTATTTTAGTAGCAACAACAAATCAAATATTTTGAGGAAAACCGCTGACAATTGGGAAAGTAAAATTAGTTTTTGTAGCGACAGCAGCAGCTGGATCTAACTATGTCTATTACCTTCCTTGTAAAGTGTGTGTGTGTATGTGCGAATTTGCTCACGCATTCGCCTTCAAGTAATATCCGTTTCATTGCATTTGAACCCTTTTGCCTGGTTTGCCACCGTTTAGGCACTGAAATTGATACGACTTTGTTAATGATGAAATAATAAAATGGTTTTCAATTCGCTCACATCTCGGTATGTTTGTCAGTGTGCATGTATGCTGCTGGCTACACGTGTGCTAACTTTATAACCGCCCATGCGTCCTCAGGTTTTGTTCTGCATAAATGTATAGGCAAATATGTATACAAATGACACAGTGTCTAAAGGCGCGATCTTAAACTTATCGGGTCTGCTCCCACTCAATCGCTTGGCTAAAGGAATACTTGGGCATGAGAAGTCAAAGTCTAGTAAGTCTAGTGGATTAGTTTTATTTAGTTTGCACATAAACAAAGCACGCATGATTATTTCGTTTTTATTTATTGGAGAGAGTAGATTCGGCCTTAAACCTGAGACATGCTTCCATTCGCATGACACAAAAGAGCTTTTAAGTTGGGCACACTATGGCACTATGAGTAAGTCTAAAGTAGTTTAATCACAGCGTTTATGCATTCTACTAAGATCACTGTTTCTGCTGATTATTCGATTTTTAACTATAAAGAAATCCAGGATGTTCCTGAATGCCATTTTGGCTGTTAGAATGAAAAAAAAATCGAATTTTCAAAATTAGCACAATATAGCACACCCCAAGTGTCAACACCTCAAAAACTGGCACCACAGAAGATGGGAAACTAACAAGAGGCCTGTTTTTCGCCAAGGCTTAGCAAGCGGCAAATAGTTGAAGCAAATGAACATATAGTATGTCGGCAACGCGGGAAGAGAGCTGCCTTAAATTACATGTGCTGGTAAGGCAGTGCAGCCTAATGAGCTATATGGCTATACTCGCTAGCGGTGAATCTTACTCAATGGTATGGTTGCTCAAGGAATGAGCAGACTTGGACGAAGATAAACGGATTCGTCCTTTGTGATACCATTACGAAGGAGGTGAGGTGAAAGAGAAAGACCGATAGGATACAGGGAGAGGGCGGTGAGAGGTGTTGCTGGGATGGTTAGGAGAGTGGGTTTCTGGATTACGAACGATGCCAATGCTACGTTTACGTCAACCGCTTTGTGCCACTGATGAAATTCATCAGATTTTTAATGCCAGCGCCAGCTATATCAGCAGGCGTAGCAAAGAAGAAAGAGCCAAGATGTCGGGATCTTAGCCCTGCCAGTGCAGAGCATTTAAGGAGAAGGTACTGAGATGATTCCACCTTATCCTCCATACATCCAGCCCAAAAAGGACTCGAGGTAATTCCAAGTCTCACAGCATGCATTCCTCGCGCATGGTGACCTGTGAGAAAACCCACGAGATTCGAGAGCTGAACTTTTGTCAACCTCAGAAGCTCGCCCGAGCGCCCCCGGTCCACACGTGGCCAGAAGGATTTCGCGATCTTACAAGTTAGTGTACTTGCCCAACGTTCGCTGAGTTGGCACGATGCCCATCTTTCCAGGAGCAGACAGCAGGTAGTCAGGGGGATCCCAATTCTCTCCTTTCGCGGGGAGATCACCTCACATGTCCTGGCCTCGTCTGGCCAGCTCATCCGCCTCGCAGTTTTCCGCAATGTCGGCGTGACCAGGAACCCAGATGAGGCTTATGTCAAAGAATTTGGACGCAGTCGAAAGTGAGGTCAAGCATTCCCTGACCAGTTTCGAATGCACCGTCACTGACCCGAGGGCCCTTATTGCCGCTTGGCTGTCGGAGAAAATATTTACTATTTGTTGTTGCTTTCGCATGCAAATTTTTCGTCAAGTTAATCGAGCATAGAGATAGCGAGCGGGGAAATGGCGAATAGAAGAGGCCTAAGGAATCGAAGCGCATGGCTGTGTTAGCATAAGAGGCCATACACGATTTTCGTTTCGCCTTTTTTTATAGTCGAATTTTCTGGAAAATGTTTTTGTGGTACATTTTAACCCTTCATCTTTTATTTGTATTTTTTGACCTTTCCCGTAAAAGATACCGAAAGATACTATTGAGGAGTTAAAGGATTATCCACAAAAATATTCCCCGTTGTGTTTTACATAAAACTGCTGAGCACATCCTATACCTAAAATATGAAGATCACATAGGAATCTTATAGTCGAATTTTCCCATGCCTATTTGACATAAGAATGCACTGAAGGTTGGTTTATATAGGCAGCCAAAGAGTTATTATTGAATGTTGACTTTATGTGAACATAAGAAAAGTACTTAGTAAATCGATAATATTGGTTTTGGTTTGATTAAATAGAGGAAAGACAATAAATATATAATAGAGAGTAAGGTTCATAATTGTGGATGAGTTAAGTGCTCTGAAAAGATGAATTCTTATAGAGAATCCATCGAATTTATGTCAACAACTTTTGACTAGGAGTTCACTATCTGAGCCTGATCCAACTAACGAATTTAGATTGGTGCACTGCCCCAGGCTGTCGAAAAAGGGAGCACACAGTGACCTCGTGACGTCAAGCGTCTAACTACCAATCTTACCAATCAATAGTTCCCCTCCCCGAAAGGTTCTATAGCTTCTGCAACGGGTATTAAATGGTAAAGTTAGCTTCTCTGCATGTGTGTCTATCGTCAAATGATCGTTGTTATACCGAGTTTGGGAATTGAATGGCGTGGGGTCTCCAGGACTTTCTGAGTCCTCCATTTATTGTATTGGGACCAAAGGCTTTTGAAATAGCACATAAAAGAATGGGGCTGCATCTGATCTCCGTTTTCTTCCGAAATAAGTTGTGCAATTCCCCTTTAACAAACAGTCAGCTGATGCCGATGACCGGTTAGAAGGTCTCTGATACCAATTCTGTCCCCTTCCTGACAAGCTCATCAGCAACTTCATTTCGCTCTATGTTCCTATGTCCTGGAATCCAGATCAGAGAATCGTTGCCTGCACATCAAAGATATTACATCTCCTACTTACGGAAGTTTACCACTTTGGATTCATGGCGTCGTCAATGCCTTGATCGCAGTTTGACTATCGGAAAAAATGCTATGTAATATCTCTCTCGGTCCCGAGTTCTCTAAGTACTCTTCATGTCTGCAGGATCGCAAAAACTTCTGCCTGAAAAACATTAGCAGTATTCGGCAACTTTAAAGAAATAAATGCATAGGCTGTTTTAGATAAAAACCCTGATCCGACCTCGGATTCCATTTGGAAACCGTCAGTGAAGCCAGAGGTATCAGCTTCGGTCCTGAAAAAATGCTATTAAGAGGAAATTCTCCCAATATTCGTACTCGGCGTGAATTATTACGTTTGCAACTTTTGTATACAAATAGATCAACCAAATCAATTATACTTTTTCTAAAATTCCAAAAAAGGGAGCGTCACTCCATCCATAGCTTCACGATTTTTCTAAAGACCTTTGAAGCTCCTTTTAACCGGCTTTACTGTTTTGTGATTAGAGCTGATGAACTCATTCTATATTATAAAGCCGGGATTGATTAGCATAACGGCTTTATGTTAAATCGAAGCTCGCTCACTACGAACCATATATAATTTTTCCCTATAAAAGAATAATTTTTGGCTGATTATATATCCGAACTAAAGCGATACGGTACGGACAACTGCTGAATAATGAAGTGATTCCTGTAAAAGCCAGGAGATTCCTGTAAAAAACAGGAAGGTAACAAAATTTCTTCTCCAATATATGAGGAGTGAGTAGCCAGCCCTGATAAGACTAGTTACGTAGCACAATCGATGAGAATGACATACGGAATCCACGTTTTGCTTGGAAGACCATCGTATTGGTGCTGACACCCTTCATTTCATTCACAAATGGAGGGACCTAGTGTTTTATGCCTTTGAACGGACGATGGTTTTTTTATCAGGGCCAAAATACTCTCGGAGATTCGCCATTGCCTGCGGAGGGCCATCGCTACTAGAGAAACCATAATTTGGTGTTTCATGTCCTCTGCACTTCCGAATGAAGAACGAGCATATTGTAGAGCATTGTTTCTGCTTCTGAATGGCTTTCACATACTTATATGATAATGTACATTTATGAATCGAATATATTGAGAATGACCGAGCTTTATACTCTGCCCCACGAAAAACTGACAAAGCGCTTAAAAAGGTTTTTGAAGTTTGCAGAGGAGTGATGAATCCTCATCACACCCGTTTCTCCTTATACTTTATTTTCTCTCTCTAAAGCTTGAGTGCTTAGAAGCTTGAAGCCATCCGGAATTCCACTCTATTCCATTCCAAAGCGAACCGTAAATATCACAATCCTAGCGGTACGTGGAGGGAAATTTTCCACGGAAAGTCATGAAATTTTAGCACTATTTTGCGCGGAATTTTGTTTTGCTTTTTTTGTAATATTTTAATATTTTTGTGGGAGCGGGAAAACCGACTAAATCACTTCTCATTAGTCGCCCGAGATAAGTTACGTTCACAGGCTTCCGATATTACAATTCCAGCTCATAGTGTGGAGATCAAATTCGTTAGAGCATCTGCAAGTTTTTCGTTTACATACCTTGACATACGGCCCTGCCACCGCACCATTACTTGCTACTCGGTGCCTTAAAATGCTAAGCGACTTGACAATAACCACTCAGCGTAAAAGTCATTTGATATGTTTTTGTGTCGACGACCTGCTGATAGGATAGGACGATTTGAGTTCTCCCATCCAAATTCAAACTGAGGTGAATAAAACTCTAGAATCCGCAGACCTCAAACTATTTAGTAAAATGGTTTTCCAATCACCCTAAAAGGTCGAAAGAGTCACAAAAAGTTGTTGCAGCTCAGCAATACTGACTCTGCGAGTTCGTTGAGAATCCATTGCCAGCCGGAAGTTGACATTGGAATATAATTTTAGTGAATTACGAGCAACCAAGCTTAATATTTTCTTAGGTTCTTCTGCTCGCCTCCTTGACACTCTTGGTCTATTAGCGTGATAGGGACTCATTTCATACGGGCATTTTTTTTTAATTTTTTTTGTTTTGAAAATCAGATGAATTGGTTCTTAAGTAAGTTGTCTAGATATCCGGTATAAGAAGTATGGTTGGTTCTTGCTTAGAAAAGAGCAAAACCTGATACTTGTCAGAGGAAAACCTGTCAAAAATATTATTTTTTACATAATTTTTCATTAAGTGGGGCATCGAAGTCAATAAAGGCAAAACTCAGAAAATCGGCATTACAAATTAACGGCGAAGATATAAAAATATACTCAAGTGCAAAGTATTTAAGAATCACAATTGACTCAAAACCCATATTGAACAAGAGTAATTAGATGAAAAACAAATTCCGAAAATTCTACTGGCTACTAGAGAAACAATCAAAGCTAAGCTTATTTAATAAAAAAATAATATATAAATCCATAAAAAGACCGACATGCACATACGGACTAGACACATGGGGGACCGCCAGTAAATCAAACTCAAACATCAAACATAAATTATGCAGAGACGGCAATCTGAGAGGTTAAGAACAATCACAAACGCAGATTGGAAGTAGGAAGTGACGATATTCCCCACGACCTCGGCATAGACACAGACACCGAAACAGTAAGAAGAGGCAGCAGTTAGAATATCTTACGACCACTAGAGCACAAAAACCTAAATATGAGACTAATTTCGAGAATGGAATTTCAACCAAGAAGACTAAAGCGCGAAACACCCGCAGATCTTGCTTGTATTATTAATACAAATATAAGTAAAGAAATCCATTAAAACTAAATACCACTAAAGCCAAGAATGCTCTCACGCAGTGAGAGGAGACATTTTAACTCCAACCCCCACACCAATTACTTATTGTTAATATTTATTAAGTTTATAATGGAAGTAATAAAAAAATCATTGAATAACTTCAATAAATTCAACGTAAAGAAGCTTCATTAAAAAAATCTTAAAAATTATGAGTAATAGCTTAGGAAGTAATTCCAGCGAAAAACCACTAATACCAGAGGTACATCCTAAATAAATAATAAATACTCCATATATGAATATTTTGTTAGCGCATTAACTCATTATTTCTAGCTCCATAGAATACACAGCTTTGCTGTTCTCACGCCGCTTCAGTAGCTAATATTTCTTTTATATACGAAATTCTGCTTTAATTAATAATTGTTTGAATGAATTGTGCTTGTTCTGGCTCATTTCCCCAGATAAATACTGAAGAAAGCATTCATAGCCATTGTGTTGTGCTTCGGCGCCCAAAAGTATGCAATACAATGGTTTTCAAAGGCACTCACTCGTCCAATACTTCAAACACTTCACCATTTAAAACAACTTCAATACCACTTTATTGAATTCATTGTGTACGTGTGTATGTGTGTGGTATTTGAATATTTCCAATCTATTCTTCACCGTTAATTTCCCACTTCGTGTCTTCCACCGCGCATACTTCCCGTGCCGTCACACACATACACTAAAATGAGACTCCAATGGCTGGCGTTAGCGTGTTCGAAAGTAAATTAAATAAAATGAGTTTTCAATTCTTCGCCGACACGCTCGCGCCACTTTCACAAAACAGCGCTGATGGTGGCTGAGACGTCACTTGCAATTGCACTCGCGAACGCGGGCGAGTACGTGTGACATACGCACACTGGCATGCATAATTAATGACAACACACACGCAAAAAAAGCAATGCAGTGGATAAACTGCAATGCGCGCGTAACGCGGCTGAGTGGCACACTAACTGGCTGGCTGGCTGACTGGTTGAGGCTCAGAGGCGGCCGACAACAGACAGCGCAGCGTCGTGCTATTCGCGTGCTGGCCTCTGCAGAACTACTGCCGCCACATTCTTTGGCGAGGTTAAGGCAAAGGCTTTCTGGCTTGGCAGCTATGACCGACACGGTGGCGGCGACGTCGGTGGTGGCGGCCGTTCGGGAAAATGCAACGGAATGCATTGCAGCGCCGAAGGTGGGTCGCACGAGTGTGACACCGTTAGCAGAGCAGTAGCTAGCAACCAAGGCTCGAAGTCATTACGAAAGCACAAAAAAGTGGCGCAAGAGCGGAGAAACGTTCAGAGTGGAGAGGAGCGGAGTATGGCAGCGAACACAAAACAAGTAGGCAGTGTGCCGCGGATAATTGGAGCGCAAGCCGACCACAACGACGCCGAAGACAACGAGCACGACCGTGGCGAAGTTGCAGCCGAAAGGACATGAACGAATGTGTGAGCACCCGAAGCACGGCACCGAGTCTAAACGTGGTAGCGCTGCAATTATGCCACATGGGTGGCCAGGTATGCAGGAATGTAAGGAATGGAAGGAGAAAGGTGTGAAAGGAGTGAGACAAGCGAGCGAACAAGTGGAAATCCCATGTGCAGGCGGCACACAAGCGAAAACAGCGAAAGTTGGTCAGAGTAAAAATTGGAAAATTGGGTAAACGAAGATAGAGGCGAGCAATGTGGACTGTATGTTTGAACACTGCAAAGCTTTTGTTGCCTCAGAAAAACTCTATGCGCTTGCAGCCACGATTGTAGGCACGCAAAAAGCAATAAAAAGCCAAAAGAACGGGTGATGAAGCAGAGAAGGTAGCAGGCAGACTACGTTAAACGGTACGGTGAGCGGTGTGTGAGCGGTCGTGCACGTGCTGGCACCAGTCACGGTCGGCTGGTTGAAATAAACAGAGAGGGAAAGCGTTACGGAGAGAGCGCACTTGCAGAGAGACGCGGTGCTTTGCTGAGTGAGCGAATGCGGTAGTGTGGACAACAATGATTTTTAGTGTGAGAGTGCGACTTGTAAAGCTCGCACGTAACGTCACTAACAATGACGTCGGCCAAGCGTAGGGTCAGGGGTGGCCTTAATGCGGAGAGCCATTTGTAATTATTTATGTTTGCTGTTTTTTTTTTTTTCTACAAAGTTAAGGATGCGCTTAGTTGAGTATCGGTTACTGGTTTCTATGGATGACGGCTTTAACTAATAATGCTCTGAAAGCATACCACTAGGCACTAGGCCCTTTCTAGGTGCCAATTCTGCATCGATTCAACTATGCATTGACGACTTCTTGAGGTCTACCTTTAGAAGACATTGGTCTGAGTTGGGCTGCTGCAGAGTAGCTAAGTGCTTTGTGAAAGCTTTCTCCTGAGAGTTAGTAGGAAGCACCTAAACGTATTGGTGGGTGTAATCACGGGGTACAAAGCTGGTGGTCAATCTATGGCTACGATGACAATATTTGGCGACCATATATGCCTGTCCTGTCTTGAGAACGAGAACACTGCATATCATTTTCTTTGTAACTGTCTAGCGTTTTCTAGAATCAGACTTAGGCTGATGGATTGCAATGTACGGGGTATGGATAAAGTTCATACTCTCCCTTTTCCGGTTCTCTTAAGATTCATCAATGAATCCAAAAGATTTGCAGAAGAGTGACCTTAAACCGATTTTTCCGTCTTATCATTCATACTGCACGACCCCTAAACTCCGGTTTGCGGATAGAGAGATTTATATGAGGTTCAGAGAAATCCGGTGTTGAGTACATAAAACTGCTATCATGTCCCTTGAGAGATTACCTCCAGAGGCCAGCCTCCTTTAACCGGATAGAACTTTAAACTGATGGCAATAACATAAAAGCCGATGGGAAGTAAGTCCAAAACGATATTCAGGGCAGCACTGGGGTCAGTTCTACAGGCTACATGCAGCCTTTCAGTATTGCTGAAAAATCACTCGACTTCCTCGATTCAAACGTATGCCAAAAACAAAAAATACACCAATTTGGCTGAAACTTGTGTTCTTCCTAGAGACGCTACTAACTAAACATAGCTTCGATACGCATTAATGCCATTTTTCTGACTTTGCACAGTCTTTCTAAACGACTCTCGTAAAGGGCTAATGCGTTAAAGCCGGCGAGTCTTTCTGTCAGTTTCGGGTAAGCATTTATCTTGCGCAGACCGGGTGTCTTTGCTAACTCAACTAAAATTTATCGATAAATTTTTGTGTATAACATTTTATCCTCTCTGTTAATACTTTATGTAAATAATTTTTCACGGTATTTATTAGATTAGGAAGCTGAAGAAATAAAGTTCAAGACAATGACATTTTTAACGATTTTAAAAGCTAGACTTGCAATTCGATAGGTGACTGATATCCATACTGGGTACATAAACTCTATGTGAGTTAATTAAATGGACTTTGAATTAAGGTTAACTGATTCCACCTCGACATCCTTTACAGTATGGACTCGTATTAATATTGAGTCTTATCATGTCGATTCATATCCGTTCAAGTCTTTCCATATATCCGACAGGGTCTTTCCGATTACTATCGAGAATTGCGATTGCGCTAGCCTAAGTCGTCCGAATCATTGCTGAACTATCCCCGACCATTTTTTTCCGTGTTCACTCCTCTCGGGCGCATAGGGCCTCGACAAGACTCTTCCATCGTACACGGTTCTGTGCTATTGTTTTTGCATCACCCCATGAGATGTCGGCATCTACTAATTCGCACAGCATCGACCTTCTCGACCGCGACCTCTGCTTTCTTGCGGGTGACAGTCCAGTGCCATCCTCGTGATGCTATCTGGAGGTTTTCTCAATGTGTGACCTATCCATCTCCACTTTCTGCATTTGATTTGCCTAAGGATGGGTTCCACGTTCGCTTATCTCCACAGTTCGTCGTTACTGATGGTGTTTGGCCAGAATATTCTGCAGATGATGCGGAGGCATTTGTTGATGAAGCATTGTAGCCTCTGTGTGATGGTGTTAGAGACCACCCATGTTTCGCTTCCGTACAACAAAACGGACTTTACGCATGAGCCAAATATTCATAGTTTAGTGCGCCTGGAGATTTGCGAACTCCCCCATTCTATATGCACTCGCCCGAATGCTGCCCTCGCTTTGTTTAGTCTGCAGTTTACATCTTCATCTGCTTTACCATCGGCCGTGATGATGCAGCCGAAGTAGCAGAAGCTTTCAACGAATTCCACCGAATTCCCCGACCATTAAGACCAGGCAATTCTTGTGGTCATCGCGAGCACTTTCCGAGCTTACCCTAGTCTTGGAGCAGATGCCCCTAGAAGCTGCCCCAAATAGTCAAGAGTACGCCCATACTTTTCTTAGAAAAAAAATAGGCTTTTAACAGCTGGATAAGTAAATGAGCCAAAAAGGAAATTAATGCTTTAATTATTTTATTAGATATGAAATAAACTTTTAATGCCTCTAACCCATCAGCCTTCATAAAAAAGTACGCGACTTCATTAATTTTATGCACTAAGCATAAATACAAAATGCTTTTGCATGTCTTCTTCTAAAATGAATTTCTTTCCATATCCAATACCAGTTAAATTTTTTCAATTTACACTGTTTACACTCTTCCTCATTTTCTCATTCTAGTTCGAAGCTGCATTTCATTTACATATTTCATAAACTCTACCTAAAGATAGCATTAAATCATTTCAAATCGCACGAGGTTTAAAAGCTTTGACTTTCCTATTACTAAGTGTATGTTACCATCAAGTAGAGGCTCGTAAATGTATGCTTGTACGCATATTTACTCATATATACCACCATTCAGTAAGCTTTCTCGCGCTTTCGTGCATTGTGGCATCTTTTTAATCCTTTCGTGTATTGGTGCACTACTCGCACATTTACCACCACTTAGCCCGTGAGTTTACTAAGCTTTTTGCTGGCATGTTGCTAAGCTCATGAAAAGCTAGGTGAGTAACACAAACTGCAGTGGTTCAAGACTAACCTTTCCAACTGGAAAGCGTACAGGGGTAGGGGAGACAAAACATATTGGAACTTTAATTAACATTATGTTAGCGAAGCTTTTAAACTGAACAGCGAAAGGCGTAGTAGAGAGCTTTTAACGGACCGAAGCTCAATTATTTTCACCGGCATTCAGAATTTTTCTGAGTTTGAGAGTTCTATTCATTAGAGTAGGAGGTAATATAATTTAGTTTAGCACAAAAACTACTTTCAAATATAATAATAAGCCCAAAGTTGGGCTTTGTCTCATCCAATCGACACGAAGAACACAGAATTACAGAATCATTTTTTTTTTTTTTTTGTGACAGTCTAAGAAAGACGGGAAAGCGTCGACTTATAAAAATGCTCAGTTTCAATAAATATTCATCAGTAGAATAAAAATTTAGAAGTATTCCATCATCACTCATTCAGCATCTCACGAAAAATTTAAAGCAGTAACATCATCAATATAGAAGCGCAGTTTTCGCTAATCAGGCAATATTTTACCCTCCTTTGAGCAATCCAAACCAGTAGTGTTTTTCAAGCAGAGGTCTTCGCAACCCTGCAGGCGTGCAAAATGCTTAGGGATCGCAGTGGGGATCTTCCAGAGAAAGATACTGTTGAGCACTGTTTTTGCAAATGTCCGGGTCTGGTGGCTAAGCGCTTGAGATTCCTTGAGGTGCCTTTTGGGTATAGTCTGAGACAGTTCTCCAGCTTAGATCCCTTTTCTCTCTACTACTACATCAACAGCGCTGGATGGCTGTAGATGGTTGATCTTTTTTTTTAATTTTTCATAGGTGGTGGTCTACATTATGGCATCCAAACGGCTTTCTAGTGCTTTTTCTACTATTTGTAGTGTACCGGTGGTACTCTTGCCATTTAACCTACCTATTGTATGTATCTAACATCGTCAATCTTTCGGTAGCGGAATAAAAATACAGATATAAATAAGTTATTATCGTTTTCATAACAGTGAAAAGCGAGTCCGATATATCCAAAGAGTTGAAATGAGTTGACTAAGCCATGTAGAAAGTCTCAATACACCCAAGAATTGAAAAAAAAAAATTAAAAATTGTCATACAAATTTTCAACTTTGTAATCAGAATATCTATAAAACTTCCGGGTACGCACTTTTATAGCCCAACAAATTTTATTAAAAGAATGTATCAGCTCAAGGTTCTTAAAAAATCGCGTTAATTTTTGACAATTGTTTTTGCATGCGATGTTGACAATTTTCTTGCATACGTTAGCGTTTCACTTAATAATGAGAGCACATACAATAGTTCCACTTGCTTAAAGTTCAACGACCGGAAGCATTCCAAGTTTGAACAGTAAACTAAAGAGCGACATTAAAAAATGTATTCACTAAATTTCATTATTTGAAATTTTCATTCAACTGACTAACTTCGACACAGTTTTCACCAAATTATGGACAATAAATTTTACCCACAGAATAGCCTTCAAATCGAGCATACCCAAACCAGAAAAACTTTTCCACTTACTTCGTCGCCTTGCAAGTATTTTCCGGCAACACTTTTTGTCGCTTACAAATTTAGTTAGTTTTTCCATGAGTTTTTCGGTGCTGCCTTCGCACCAGCTGTGCAGCTGTCAGTTTATATCTGAGAAATGAACATATCAGCCAAGCGATATCAAAGCATAACGGCATAAATAATATTATATACCACATGAACGAACAATGCAAGTGAGGCGGTAGTGAAAAACTGCGATTTCGACGGCAGCAGTTGCAGCCGCGGTTGCTCACTCGTCATTGTAGCGAAAATTGAAAGTCACAGCTGGGTGGTGGCCGACTGCATGACTGCATGACTGCCGGAATGCCTCTATGCGTCAATGACAAACACCAAATTGCGTTTTCTTTTTGTACATTTTATAAGGTTAGTACCCAGTTTACGTGTAGGGAGGAGCGGTGTGTTGCCACAGCAGCACCAGCAACCATTGTCATCTTACCAACTAACTTTATGTTGGTACTTGACATCAGTTGACATTGATGTGATTGTATGTCAAAGAAATGGTATAGCTGCATTCGATAGCGGGTGGTGGTGGGCAAGCTGAAAGAAATGTGCTGTGAAAAGTTGCTGGCGTTGCTATCGTAACCGCAGTGATTTCAAGGCGATCGTTAGTAGTTGAGAAGTCGTCGAAATGCGGTTGCTGTTGCGGACGCAACGTCTGCGAAGGTAGCGGAAATATATGTACATATATACCAACACGTGCTTACAAAATAGAGTAGGGGGAGCATTTAAAATATCAGCAACTTCCGAGGTTTGCTTTAAATAATACGCGTCTAAGCTCTCTACGTATGGAGTGTTGGCAGGTGTAGCTTAGTGTCCCTCAGACACTTTTTAGCATAAATGGATATAGAAAAATATTACGCGCCAGCATTATTGTTGATATTTCAAGTTGCTTGAATCATGCATTGAAGAAAAAATATTAATTAAGCCTTTAAAACCTGTGGGCCACATGTGGCCCAAATGCAGAAATTATTATAACTTCATCAATCAGAGAGTAGTTTTTTTATTTATATTTTTGTGCAAGGTCCTGGTGCAAGTTATATAAATTACTATTATTTTCTAGTGTTTGCCAGTATGCAAATAATGCGGTATTTTATCCAAGTCCTATGGGAATGCATAAGTTAAGCTCCTTAATTTCAAGTCCTGTAGGTTGCCAACTTTTCGTATTCAAAATGAAATTCAAAAAGCGCATTAAAAGTGATGGATGTTTCCCCAAATGTTTACAGTTTATTTTGAAACTTTGCTGACCATTTTGAAAATTATTTATTTGTTATCATTTTATGAGCCGTTTTGGATTTTTAAAATGTGTACTTTTATTCGAAAACTAAAAAAAGTGCATTCAGCAAAAAGAGAGAAATCAAAAGAAAGCCAAATTGGATCTGTCATTTGGATTTTTCAACTTTGGCCATAGGATACTATAAAATATTCCAAATTTTTTGTAATCTTTTCTCGAGTTCAAGGAGCACTCAAGTGGTTAACTAGTATGCGTAAAAGTCAGAGGCGTACCTGGAGGACGTAGCGCCCATGACAGCGAAAAAATTCCGCTCCCCTCCCCCTACTCCTCTTTTTTCTATAAAGTTCGTGAAGGTGACGAAATTCATTCTGATACTTTCAACGTTTCTCAGGTGTTCTTTCATAAGTGGATCGAATACAGAAACTAGTTTCAGCAAACCAAGACAATTTCCGACATTAGAGTAGTCAAGTGTATGATGTAGTTCTCTGTGTCCTCGCAGAGCCAAATTTTGCGTAGTTACAAACTTGACGTAATGAAGAATCCTTGTCAAAATTTTACGCCATTTAAGTTTTCCTGCCTCGAACTGTGACAATATTCGTCGTGCAGCAACAAAACCTTCACTTCGAGTAAAATGGAGCTCTATTTCTTTCCACTGTGCAAAATTTTCTCGATGATTCTTGGAGTTTTCATGAATGATGATCAACCCGGATGCCTGCCACTGGGTGAATCTACTTTCTTTCTCCAAGGATGCCTGAAGTTTAGAATTTGAAAACAGAATACAGCAAAGACAAAATGCCGATTTCTTGAACGGGGAATACACCAGCCAAGATCGAGTAACTTCTTCGACACGTCTATCTCCTAACTTTTTCTTGAACCAATTTTGAGTCATCGAACGATTGTTTGTTGGTAGAAAAGGCCCGTCAGAGTTTTGAAAATATTTCCAACCAAGCTTAATTATTTCTAGCCTGTTTGTGTTGTTTACTATTGCCATCCAGGAATTCTCATCAAATTTCAGATGTCCGATGTCACAGTTTTTGTACATTTATTTAAAACTAAAGTTCAAAATTGCGATTGAGTATACGTTGAATATACAAATTTGACGTGTAACTTTGCGCTCTCCCTAGAGTGGTGCCCATGGCACGTGCCCTGCTTGCCATACCCTAGTTACGCCACTGGTAAAAGTGATATTTTCGCCGCAAGTGCCGTCAAGTTTGACTGTCGCGCTAAAAAAATAAAAGAATTCATAGAACTATCTAAACAAAAGTCAGTTGAGGTCCAAAACTAAAAAATTTTAGTTATTTTGTACAAACATTTTATAAATCAAAGTTCCAAACTTTGTACAAAACTCACAAAAAAAACTTAGCAAATCTCAAAAATTTATCATCATAATTGTATACTTTGTAATCGAAACTTTTGACAACTGCTGGCAAAACAGTTTTAAGACCCACTAAATTTTATTTAAAAAAAATCCGTGCTTGAAGTCCCTGAAAATGTTTGAAAATTTGTTTGCGATGTTGACAATTTTCTTCCATATAAAGCACGCATTCTAAAGCCTTTAGCTCAATAATGAGAGCACAAGTGTCGCTCGTAATAAAAGAGAAACCGGCTGTATAGGACTCACAAGGTGCTAGGTAGGTAGGTAAAATGCCAAGAGTGCCCCAGGCACACTTCAAGTAGCACTTTGTGCCGTTTTGATACCATAATGTGGACCATTACCTGTGCAAAGAAAAATTATTGGGAAGAGAAAACCTACAGCCATCCAGTGCTGTTGATGTAGTGGAGGAGAACAAAGGGATCTAGGCTGGAGAATTTCTTCAAGTCATCCCAAAAGGGCACGCTAAGGAATGTGAAGCGCCTAGCCGCCAGAGCCGGACATTTGCAGAGAAAGTGTTCCACAGTCTCTTTGTACGGAATTCCAAGCTTCTCCGCATGAGTACCGATCACCCAGTGACCAGTGAACACCGCAATGAGTTTGGAAATTGAATGGCGGAGGATTCCCATCACCTTAAGCGTTCTGTTTCTATCGTATTGGGGCCATAGTGTTTTCAAAATAGCACACGATGAAACAGACCTCCATCTGTCCTGCGCTCTTTTTAGAAAGAAATTGTGAGGTTTCCCTTTAACAACGGACAAAGGGACACCGATGTCTTAGAGAGGGACAGCTGAAACCGGTTCTGTCGACCTCTTCCTGGCAAGCTCGTCGGCCATTTCATTTCCCTCTATATTCCTGAGCCCAGGAATCCAGATAAGGAAGATGTTTCCTGCTCGATCGAGGTGTTTGAGTCCTCCTTACAGGAGTTCACCAAAAGAGAGCTGCAATACGGCGACGACAGGGTCGCAGCTTGGCTATCAGAAAAAGGGCGCTAGGAATCTCTCTAGAAATGTTGGCATACCAAAACCAAAACAAAAAAAAATGGTTTCAATATTTTTCGAAGCCTTTTAAGCTCTTGAATCATTCGAGCGGAGAGTATTTTGAATCAAGCGAATAAATCTCAATTATCAAAAACAATTTTTTTTCTTTTCTTAATTTTTAATTGCATGAAGCAGCCCTCGTAATACTGTTGTACATATAATATTTTACCCATCCCTTAGATGTGACCAAAATTTATGGCTTTCAATTTGTTACTATTACTTTATAAATTTTTTCTGTAACCTTCGCTTTGAACGAGCGTAACTGGAGACTCAGACACTTTTTGGCAACGGAACTGAGCAAAGAATGAAAAAATGTTTTATAAATATGTAAAATCTTACCCTGTGGAAGTTTCTAATTTCTGTTTTGCGTGAAGTCAACACAATTTTTTTCCTTCCCATGCGTTGGAATTTTATTCTTGTCACATAAATGTAAGTCAAAATGCTAAAAAAAGTGTAATAGGGTAAATTTGCTGATATACGTACCTGAAAAGAGAAAAAAGAGAGGAAAGAAAATTTTAATTACTTCAAAGTTTTGGGTTGGTAGACAAGTTTCAGCAGTTGTTTGATAATTGAAGTCAAACCTTAAACTACAAAAGCTGGAGCACTGAACAAAATTCATTTGGATATACAGTAATTCATATAAGTATCTTGTATTAAAGCAAAATTTTGAAATTTTCCAACAAAATCTCGAATGATTTTCGCATATATTTGCTTGTAACAATTGCTTATTAAATAATCTATAATTTGCAATATTAAAAAATTATTTAAAAAATAAGCTAATACAGAAAAAATGCATTTACATATAATATTTTTAAAAAGCTTGCTATAAAAATATTTATTTTATAATTATTCTTTATATCGAGCCCGCAACAAGCAATAGTAACTAAATATTTTTACTTTTTCTGATTTTTAACTTTTAAAAAATTTTTTTTTTTTTTAATAAAATGCACAACATGTATTGTTTATATTTAGAAAATGCACCACAACGTCAAGAAAAAATTATAAAAAATCAATTGGATTTAATAGAGGCCTCAAGCTTGCATTTTGTTACCCTAGAATGAAATAGGCAATAAAATTACATACCAAAATTTGTTATAGAAATTCTAGAAAACGTGGAGCTGTGATGAGAAGTTTGTGGAATTTTTCGATTTTTTTTTAAGTTTAAAATTTGAATTTAGATGGTTTTTGTTGGGCAAATGGTTATACGAAAAATTTTCAAAATACAGCTGGTGCAAGAACTGAAGCCGAACGACATACCGCAACGCAGAATTTTTGGTGAATGGGCTCTTGGAAAGTTGGCCGAAAATCCACTTGTTTATCGAAAAATTGTGTTCAGCGACGAAGCTCATTTTTGGACCAATGGGAACGTAAATAAGCAGAATTGTCGATTTTGGAGTAAAGATCAGCCAGAAGAATTGCAAGAGCTACCAAAGTATCCAGAGAAGGTCACAGTTTGGTACGGTTTATGGGCTGGAGGTATCATTGGACCGTACTTCTTCAAAGATGCTGCGAATCGTAACGAAACTGTATGGTGAGCGCTACCGTGAAATGATATCCAACTTTTTTTTGCTCCAAATGCAAGTGCTTCAGCAAGACGGTGCCACATGCCACACAGCACGCGTAACAATGGACTTGTTGAGAGGCGAGTTCGGTGAATATTTTATTTCACTTCGGGACCTGTCAATTGGCCACCCAGATCGTGCAATATAACTCCTTTAGATTATTTTTTGTGAGGCTATGTTAAAGCTCATGCCTATTCACACAAGCCTGCTTCAATTAACGCATCGGAAGACAACATTAAAGAATTTTTATGTGAGATACCGGCCGAAATATTGGAAAGAGTATGCCAAAATTGGACTAAGCGGATAGACCGTTTGAAGTGCAGTCGCGGTCAACATTTGCATGAAATAATCTTCAAACATTCAATTATGTGGACTGTACTATCGACTTAGAAAAAATTTCATGCATTTTTCTGAAGTTTACGTGTGTTTTTGTGAAAAACTTTCCTATGGCTTTTAAAAAATCACCCTTTAGTAGACATGCTGAACTAACAAAAAAAAAAAATAAAAATCGTTGGCAAAGGAGCTTCCATTCGTTTTGAAAAGGTATTGGTTTTTGTGTATTCTAATGGCATGCAGTTAGATCGAAAGGGGCTAAGTTTTTTGGCGTCAGAATTTTCAAAATACCCAGGGTATTCGGGTAAAGTGGGGCACTAGATAAAATCACCAAAAACAATTGTAAGAGTTGATAATAAACGAATGAGTTTATTCATATACTTTTTTAATTTTAATTAATGGCCTTCTTTGTTGACTATTTGGAAAAAAAAAAAGATTAACCTTAGGTAAATATTAATCCCCATTCTGTATAACAGATGGTGGAAATTTGTTTTTCTCATACTAATGCTCAAGTAAATCGAAAAACATTTTTACATTTCCTTTTGTGAAACCCATTGCTCTATTAAAAGACGTTCCCGTTGGAGAGCGAAAACTAAGCTCATTTTTTGTGCCTACGCAGGAATCCATGCAGCCAACCTTTCCATGCATTGCTTAAGGACCGAAAATTTGTTTGGCACTTTGGCAATTCCGTCAACTGAAACGCTAGGGAACGAATATCGTGTGTTGTAATGCCGCGAAGTCTTGATTCCATATCTAATGTATATTTTACAAGGTCTTTTTATGTGGCTTCGTCCAGTATTGGCTTACGTCCAAGTGGGGTTTTTAAACGCAAGCTAGGGGATGCATTACTCCTTGCCGTTCTTTGCAATGTAAAACGCGGCACATCAAAAAACTTTGATGTAAAAAGTGTGCCCATCTCCTCATTCTTACAATGGCTTTTTTCATCATACCGGGGTCCCATTTCCTTATTTCTTCATTTTTGGTTATACATGCCATGGTTATTCATTGGTTATTTGGTTATTCATTTTTGGAAATACAAAACAGGAAAATTAACGAGAATTAGGAAAATACTAAGGGAGTAATATGGGCTACTAGTTCACAATACCCGACGCTGACTAGCCCACATTAGCCACTGTATCACTTACAAGAAAAAAGTATTACAAACTTTTGTTTAAAAATATTTAAAAAGACTTCCTTACCCCATTAAAAAATGCAGAATAGTTTAATAATTCTATCTAAACTTTCACCATTAAAAAATAATCACTTACTAAAAAAATAAAGAGGAAGGTATGTCGTTAATAGTGGACTATAATATCCGGCAAATGATCACCATGACCACGCTTACAGGACAATATCCTTTCATAACCGAATCGCAAGGTGGCTGCCCTATGTTCTCGATAGCCTCTCGAATTCCATCTCTGAGGTCTTGAATCGGCTGTTGGTTTAAACCTTCTCTTTCACGTGGCTCCAAAGAAAAAAGGTATTAAATCACAAGATCTCGGTGGCGAATTATGATCACCTCTTCGAGAGATAACACGGTCCGGAAACTTTTCGCATAAAATATCAATGGTTTCGTTGCTTGT
The DNA here is from genome assembly GCA_037575425.1 of Anastrepha fraterculus. Classification (NCBI taxonomy): domain Eukaryota; kingdom Metazoa; phylum Arthropoda; class Insecta; order Diptera; family Tephritidae; genus Anastrepha; species Anastrepha fraterculus. The sequence continues at coordinate 56,611 of JAYXIM010047153.1, read as the reverse complement.
GTGGCACGTAGCGTCGTCTTGTTGAAAATAAACGTTGTCTAGATCAATACCATCCAATTTCGGCCATAAAAGATCGTTAATCATCTCTCGATAGCCTTTTATAATATATATCAGGTCGTTCCATAAGTTTGTGCGTATTTTACCCATAATTTCACTTTTGTACGATTTTTGCATACAAAAAATTATTCGCGGAATATAACGGAACTATTTATATTGTCTTTGATATATTGCGCATTCAACAAGTGATTTTAATCCCGGATAGAAGCACGTGTTGTTAAGAAATAAAATGGAATCTTCAAACGCGTATAAGAGCCATATTTTGTATTTTTTTTATAAAAGTGGTAAAAAGGCAACAACTGCTGCTGCAGAAATAAACACTGCTCACGGAAAGAATACCGTGAGTGGAAGGACTGCGCAAAAGTGGTTTTCAAAATTCCGAAGTGGTAACTGCGACGCGGAGGATGCCCCGCACGCTGGTTATCCTGAAGTCTTTAACTCCGACGCCTTGCTCGAACTCGTGCAAGCTGAGCCAAATTTCACAGTCGATATGATAGCTCAGAGGTTAAATTCATCGCATAGAACATATACTTTCCGTCGCCAACCTTCAGCAGAGAGTGAATGTGTATTCTCAGCTGTTGCAACGGCTTGAAAATGAAAGTTTTTTGAACCGTATCGTTCCTGCTGTTAAAAAATGGGTCCTTTACAATAATCCTGTTCGCAAACGCCAATAGTTAGATAAAGATGAAACACCAGAACCGATCCCTAGAGATGGCCTTCACCACAAGAAGATTCTCCTGTCTATTTGGTGGGATATGACCGTTATAGTTTATTACGAACTTCTGGAACCAAACCAGATGAACTACTGAATGAGGTACTTAAAAAAATCGGCCGTCTTTAGTGAATAGACGCAAAGTTTTGTTTCACCACGACAACGCAAGACCTCATACCGCACGGCAAACATTAGGCAAGCTGAACGAGCTCGGATGGGAGCTAATGCCGCATCCATTATACTCTCCGGAAATTACACCTTGTGATTATCACTTTCTCCGTGGACTTCAATCCCATATGAGTAACAAGAACTACTCCTCAAAAGAAGCTATAAAGGGATATTTTGGCTCCGAGGAAAAGAAATTTTTTGAGCAGGGAATTAAAAATTTGCCTACACGTTGGGAAAACATTGTAAATAATGAAGGAAAATATATTATTGATTAATAAATACTTTAACTATCTTTAATATCTTTTATAATCTTTTTATTAATTTTAAAACCACCTTTAAAAAACGCACGAACTTATGGACTGACCTGATGTTTAAATAACACCTGTTATTGGACAACCCTTTATTATGAAAATCGGCGCTCTGTGAAAGTGTTCATCGCGCGCTTAGACCAACTTATGGCGCTCATTCATGAGGCCCATTTTTGGCTTAATGGCTACTTCAATAAGCAAAATTCCTGCCCTGGGGCTGAAGAGCAACGCAAAGCTATTCAACTACGAGGCTGGCGCCAATGTAACAATGAATGGCGAACGCTGTCGCGCCATGATACACGACTTTTTGATGCCGGATGGACAGGAATTGAAGCCCATGATCTCCTCAACATTTAGTTCCAACAAAACGGCGTTACTTCTCATACAGCTCATGAAAAAATGGATTTACATCGTCGTCGTTTCGGTGAGCAATTTATTTTTCGTCTCGGACCAGTGGATTGGCCACCAGATCGTTTAATATCATAATTTTAGATTTTTATTTGTGTGGCTATATAGAATCTAAAAGCTTTGTAGATAAACCAGAAAACTAGTTTCGATTGAGTCATTGATTGCTGAAGTTATTCACGAGCTACCGACCGAAGTCCTCCAGCGAGTCATTCGGAATAAGTGTTTACGTATGATCGATATACGGCGCAGTTGCGGCCCACGTTTGGAAGGGATTATCAGGTACCTATGAAATGAGACTTTCAGCTATTAGTCCATAGATGTCGCCAGGAGTATTTTTAAACCTTCCCAAATGTCTTGTTTTTTTCGTTTGTCATCTGTCAACAATATTCAGTTCATTGTTTGTTACGTTTCATACAACAAGGCATTTTTGTCGCTCTTAAAAATGTCGAATTTCGTGCCTTCAAACTACGATTTGCGGACATCGTTGATTTTCTGTTATCAATTGAAGAAAAACGCTTCTCAAGCTCATCAAATGCTTATAGAAGCTCCACCATGACATGCTCTAAGCAGAGCACAGTGCTTCAGGTGGTTTGAAAAATTCCCAAGTGATTTTAGCGTGAAGAACGCGGACCGTGGCCGGCCACCGAAAAAGTTTGAGGACGCCGAATTGCAAGCATTATTGGATGAATGATGATGGTCAAACACAAAACATTATGGCGGAGCAGTTGGGAGTGACCCAAAAAACCATTTGCCAACCTTTGAAAGACATGGGCATTATTTTGAAGGTCGGAAGATGGGTGCCGCATGAACTAACAATGCGACAATGCACCGCCACATCGAACAAGAGCGACCCGGGAATTGGTGGAGACGTACGATTGGGAACCGCTGATGCATGCGGCTTACTCACCAGACTTGGCGTCTTCCGATTATCATTTGTTTGCATCGATGGGCCGAAGAAGCCAAAAAATGGCTCGATGATTGGTTTGCGGCCAAAGACGGCCAATTTTTTTGGGCATCCACAAATTGCCTGAGAGATGGGAAAAATGTGTCGCTAGCCATGGCTATTATTTTGAAGATTAAATTTGTAACCATTTTTCGGTCCAGTTTCCGGTTTTTAGAAAATAAATGCCATGAATGGTTCTACACAAATATAATAAAGATTACCAAATTAGTCTTTATTTAAAGTCGTAAGTAAAGAACAGGCACCCTTTCGCTGGAAAAACTAGAAATTCAAGTTCGTTAGAAATTTTATGTTTTTTAAAATGCCTGAAGTTTACTTTTGGCTTTCGATAGAACAAAATTTCCAACCAAATACCTTGAGGTAGTAATGGAAGGTTTGGCCTAGTTTTTTAGTTTATATTTATATATTTGCAAGAAACTTCTTTGTTATAGGTAAATAATATCTGACGTAAATAATTTCTGTTTAATTGTGTGCAGATACAAAAAAATGGTACTTTGACATGCTTCAAAATTTGTTTTTATTTACTTGCTGCTAAATATTTCTAAGTATATTTTTCTTAAGCCTGTTTGTCTGTTTATGTAACCAATACAAATGAAACATAAATCTTCTTTTTAGATTTGCCAAGCAATCAACAGTTGAATACACAGTTAACTATATAAACACAAACAATTGTTGAAGGAAAAATGCGAGCAAGAACTCGCTAAAATATTAACTCGAAATAAACACATCGAATAGATTTTTGAACGCCTACACACCAACAAAATATATTAACGGAATCCACAGTTAGCACTTAATTAAAATGGAAATGCAAATGGAAATGAACGTGGAAAATTTTGGAAATGGCAGCATACAAACTTCTAAGCAGACACGCACACACACGCACATATATGCACACTTACCCGCCAGCAACAAGGATCATCTGCATTTTCGCGCAGTTCGGCTAATTACAAGCACAACAACAATTTGACGGGCAATAAACAATAATTGTTTGCGCCTTACGAACGAATATTCTTTACAAATATTGGCTTTTGTGCTTCAGGACAATTTTGATTTGTTTGGATTGGTTTTTTTTGTTTTTTGTTTCTTTTGTTTTGTGGCCTTTTTACTGTCTTTCATTTGTTTCTTACGACAATTGTGGTTGTACTGATGGTTGTGTTTGTTGTGGTTTTGAAGCAAACTTAAATTGTCTCTGCAGCAGATTCCGTTTTTGTTTTTGTTTCGGTTTTTGATGATGCGGATGTTGGTGTTGATGCTGATGCTGATGCTGGTGTCCATTTAGTGATGAAGGCGTTTGTGGTGCGTAAGTACTGGCAAAATGTGCTGCTGATAGGTATGATGATGCTGGTAGAGAATATGAGAATGAAGGCATTAATGATGATGGTGATGATGATGATTTGAAGGTTTGCTCTTGTTGTTGTTGTACTAATTTGAAATCATTCGCAATTGCTGAATGCAGCTTTGGTAGTTGGTTTCGTGCTTGTTTACGTTTTAGTTGTGGTGGTAATAATGTATCCATGGCGTTTGAACTATCGGTTAACGGTTTATTTTCTTATGCTTCTTATTAGTTTATCAACAGGTAATTTGAGATTTGCAAATTCCATTCAAAATATAGTATATAGTTTATGCTTTAGTATTATATTTTAAGTAGCAATAAATTAAAGCCATTTTCCATGTCAAGGCTCTCTTGCAGGCAGGAGGGTAAATTACGCTCATTCATATTGTCGTTTTAAAAAAAATAAAAATTTTTGCATTCACAAACTGGTTTACTTAAGGTACTTTTAGTAGTTAGTTTTCAAAAATTATATTAATATTACTTTTCCAACTATTTTCGTTAGTATTTATGAAGTCAAAAGCAGCGAGCTGGCAGAGACAAGCAGTTAGGAAATATTTTGTTGGTTTTTTTTTTTTATTTACTTAAATACTTCATCTTAAAGCATAGGATTATATTAAAATATTTTATTCACATTCCTATTTTGAAATTCGAAATTAGTGTTAGTAAAAAGCACTTCTGCGGGTGGGTGGCGAACATTGGCGGCATTCACAAACAAGGTTACAAATACAACAATGCGGTAAGGCGCAATTGTCACGGCCAAACAGGGGAAGAAATGCGAGCAAAATAATGTTAGGTTCATAAGAAAAACAAATAATAATAAAACAAAAAAAAAAAAAAAAAATTAAAACAAAAAAAAACAATTTAAATAAATTAAAAAATAAAAATTAAAAACTTAGGGAATTAATTAAATTAAGGTAGCCTAAACCAGTAGTATTGCCAAAACATACAATTTTGCGTTACTCAAATGCGCAATGGCTTGCATTCACATACGGAAATTTCTGGTGAAATCACTAACTTTAATGATACTCATAGCGTGTAGTAAAATCGTAAGCTAGCGACATACATCTATGGTTCAATATGTCTTGCGAGTAGTTATTTTCACACCCTCAGGCGCTCGCATGCATTCCACTTGATCAGAGATTTTTAGTCTCCATGGTTACACAAATCGTTCACTCAGCTAGGTTAGGTTAGGTTAAATGGCTGCCCTAGCTTTGGACACACTTGCACGAGTTTTGAAAATTCGTCCGTTGTGATGCTATACAGGGAAGAGGAGAAAGGAGAAGGGAAGGAAGGAGGAGCCTTGGAATTAGAGATGATGATGACCATCGTAAAATGAATGGTGGCTGATTTGCCTTCGTAGTTAGCCGCAACAAGCTACTGATGAACTTCACCAAATTTATGATATTTAGACCCGATATATCCGCAGGCGTAACGAGAAAATGGGAGCTCAGATGTCTAAATCTTTGCCAGACGAAAACAGGGCAATAGAAGAAGGTGTTGAGATGATTCCATCTCGCCCTCAACACAGATTCTGCAGAACGGACTTGAGGCTATCCCAAGTCTCACCTCATGAACACCTAACGGACAATGTCCGGTAAGGATACTCACCAAATTCGAGAGCTGGGGTTTTGTTAGCCTTAGGAGTTCCCTCGAGTGTCCCCGATCTACCCGTGGCCAGAAGGATCTCGCGACCTTGCACGTTTGCGCACTAGCCCAGCGCTCGCTAAGTTGACTCGAGGCCCATCTTTCCAGGAGCAGACCACAAATTCTTAAGGGAACCCCAATCCTCTCATTTTGCGACGAAACCGTCCCCAAAGTTCCCTGTCTAGGCAGCTTATCAGCCCAGCAGTTGCCCTCTATGCCGCTGTGACCGGGAACCCAAATGATGTCGAAGTATTCGGATACAATCGTGGGAGAAGCCAGACATTCCCCGACCAATCTCGAATGCACAAACAACGAGCCCAAGGCCCTAATTGCCGCTTGGCTATCGGAGCAAATATTTACTTCTTTAACGGTAATTACCGAGGTAAGCAACCGATCCACTGCTTCCTTAATTGCGAATACCTCCTTCACTCAGCTAAAAAAAAAAACAAATTAACTTTAATTTGCATAATAACTTCCTTTGAAATACTCGACTTATTTACTAATCATTCATGCATTATTTGCGCGGTAGATGGTTGTAGTGATCAATATCTCGTAGAATATTGATCAAACAATTTAAAGTTTATGCTCGTTGCCAAGGTCGATGCGTCGCGCGAACCGAACCATTATTTTCGTAATAAATTTGCACGATTTGCAATCGTTGTTCAGGTGTAAGTCTATTCATTATGAAATGGCAAACCAAACTTAGCATAAATCAAGTAACAGCTGTCAAAAAGACCATCTACGAAAAAAGTAGTGCCAACTTGAAAACCTAACCTCTAAAAAAAACACACCAGGAATACCATACGGTTTTTCGAAACATCTCAATTCAAGCGCCAGCTGCCCGGAAATAGTTCCTTGATAACATAGGTTTTTCACCAAGTCAGTATTTTTTTGAATATGAACCAAAATAGATTTATTTTGAAATATTTTGACACTAGCGCCAGCTACAGTGTAATATCTACAGAATAGATATTAGCCTATAACCTGCCCATAAAATTCGTTTAACTACTAAGCAAAATTCTGCGTTTTTCTAATACTAATATTTTTACGCCATCATTAATCTGTGCATCAGCGTGAGTCTCAAAACTAATAAAAAATTAAATAACTCAAAAATGCAATTAACATAGTTTTGTGGAACAGAAAGATTTCTATCAAATGAATACTTAGTCTTATCCAAACAGCAAACAAATCGTTGTAAAATAAAGATTTTATGATTTTGTTCCTAATAACTAAATACCCGCAAAAGATGAATGCAAACCATTTAATACACAGAGACTTCATATTTGGTGTGAATCGTGATTTGCATTGCTGCAATCAGGTTGGAAGGAAGTAAAAGAAACTTCGCTGGAAAAATATCTGCGCTACGTGAATGAAGTAAAACAAAAAAAGATTAAAATAACGAAGTGAACATACAAACAAAAACACAAATATACACACACAAAGACGGCAATATGACAACGATAACAGCAACAACATGACAATAACAACAACAGCAACGTACTGCAGCTAAGCTGGTAATTTATGCAAGCACGCCAGTACACACATACATCTATGTAGTATCTCTAGCAGCTATGTGTGAGTGCTAACATATGTAAAACACATGCACGCATGCCTTCTTGTTGTTGTTGCTTGTTTGCATAAATTTATGCAATATTCAGTATAAAAGTACTTGTCAGGCACATTTATTAAAACACCAACTACTTGTATTTTATTTTATTTTCACAACATTCATATCTATACATATATATGTAAGTATATATCATTTTATTAGGTACGACACATTTCTCGAATAACAGTTGCAAATGCACATATATGTGTGTATGCTTATATGTACAGTACATATGTAACTACGAGCATTCCTGACAGATACATTACGTTTACAACTTTTACAGGACTAACATTTTCGCATGTAATATTTGAATTGATACTTTGCATCCTCACGCAAATTGCTTCCATCAAGTAGCAGCGCTACACTGTTGTCATTGTTGTTAGTGTTATGGTTGTGACAGTCGGCAGGGTTAGCGTTGACGTTTTCATAGTTAAGTTGATAGAGTGAAAAATGTTAATTGCTTTTGCAATAGTTTACACATCAAACCCATTAGAGGTGTGTAGTAGGAGAGGAGGCAGCGACAAAGAGTGGGAGAGAGAGAGAGAGAGCAAGAGTGGGAGACTTAGAGAGGGGCTGGTTAGTTGGCGAGAGACGCGAACAGAGTAACTAGTGGACAGAAGAATGATCACACGACACACGCTCTGCTTTGCAAAGTTAATAGCATTAAAGTTAGTGGGCTTGTTGAGTGGCAATTGATAAGCTGAGTATGTACTTGGTTGATTGATTGATTAGGCTTGCCTACTTTTTTGTGGCAATTCTAGTTATGTGGTGAATTAGTTGTGCGTACTTTGTTGAGCACAAACTGAAGTGAGTGTTCATATTTTCACTTTAATTTGAAGCGCTTTTTGTTATTTTAACATTTTTTGTGTATTTACATTTGCACTGCACTAGGAACAATTGGTTCGTTGGTAAGACTAATTTTTTATTTTTTAAAGGAAGTTTTATTTTTTTCGCAAGTTTTCTTTTTCACCCGCCGTTACTGCTAGAAGATTTGTGTTTGGTAAAAATAATTTTCACGATGTGGTGATTTCAATGTGATTTTATTTTATTATTTGTTCCCTTAAGTTCTCGTTGGAATTCTGGGCTCATTGTGATGGTTAATTATTCTAGTTAGTTTTTATTACTTTAATCACTTCATTTATTTTTAATGCAATTTCCTTTTTTTTTTGTGTATTAGTCATTTCAATTAAGGGTCTAGAAATTTCAAAAAAATAAGTGCGTGTAGCGTAACAGAAGTGAAACTTTCAAGGCAGACAAAGAAAGAGGGAGAGACCCGAGAGAGAATGAGAGAGAGACAGAGAGAGAGAAAGAATATATATCTAAATAATTTCACAACATTTGCAGAGAATACAAATAGACAAAATTTACAAAAAACCAACAAGGGTCGACCGGTGTAGGTAAACGCGGGACACAAACCGTAGCAACAACGCACACTACTCCGAGCGTTTATCACCCGAACAAACGCAGCGATTCCAGGACCGCAGAAATGGCACAAATTACTGCAACGCAATACCAATAAATCCGACGCCGGAATGGATAACATTTATAGTACGCATAAGCACTAGCCAAGAAATGAAATAAGCGCCAAAACGTAGGCACCAAAAAAAAAAACGCGAAAAAATTGGGACTAAAAAAACGCCCCAAACAGTAGGCACCAAGAAATATAACGCCAAAAAGTAGGCACCAAAAATATATTTCCTACAAGTTTGCACCAACAAGCAAGCGCCAAAAAGGAGGCAGTGTTATTTCACACTAGAAATTAGCAACCACAAGAAAAAACTCAGGAAAAACCGCCTAAAGTCTATCTAAGGTATAGCTCTCTCTCTCCTTTTCCTCAAAGTTAAATCTTTTTTCTCTCTCGCCGAACGAAAATGCCCAAAACGTTGCATGGCCTTGAAATGTTACTCTCCATTCTCGCTCGCCCATCGACGCCTAAGAAGTTTCACTTCAAAAATCGATTTTTTGTTTTTTCAATATTTCGAAAGTATGGGATCTTAAGAATATACTGTGAAATTTTCATGCAGAAATTCCTAATATTATAGCTTTTACAGCCCATTAACTAGGTAGAGAGCGCTCAGCGCCCAAACTTAGAACTCATTTATCTAGGAACGACTTTTACAGCCTGGTGTTGTCAAAAAAAAAAACACAAATTCAACCGAATCGTCTTAAAAAACAAAAAACTTTCATGTTTGTATGTAAAAGAAGTTAAATAAAACGCCTAAAAAATTTAAATATCGTTTTTCATTTTTTATTGTAAAAAAAATTTCTGAATGTACTCTAAATTTTCGAGCTCTAGACCACTGGGACCCTTTACATAACTTCTTAAGAATAATATTTGCACACAATATCATGGCGCCCCTAACTACAAGGTGGCGCAAAATTAGTCACCAAAAAAAAAAACATATTAAATTGGCGCGTACTTCTGTTAGGTGTTTGGACGAGCTCTTTCTCCTATTTGTGGCGTGCGCCTTGACGTTACTCCATGGAGCGACCCACTCAGAATGGCATACGGTTTTTATGAGGAACTTTTTCATGGGAGAAATACAATCGGGGGATTGCCACACTCCCGTTCGGCTACGGTGGCCGCCGTAAAGTACAATAGTTAAGTAAATAAGTTATTCAAAAATAAAATTCGATAATTAATATACCTATACCGATCACAAAGGCATTATCGGCGAAACTCCAACTGCGCTGTATGCTCGGCATGCTCCAGTTTAAAAAGATAGGGGAAATCGGAATGTGGATATCGCCGTAAATGAGGCAAAACAAAATACCGCTGTCAATCCATTAGTAATCTTCGCATCTTGCAGAATATGTCAGTATTAATAACCAACAATTCAAAATTGTGAAGAACTGTGTCTGTCTTGGCACCAAGCCAAGACGTCAGCCTGGAGAGCAAATGGAGAATAACTCTTATCAACAGATGATACTTTGAGTTCAGTAGGCAATTGAGAAGTACGAAACTGGCACTCTACAAAACGGTCATCATTCCCGTCCTAATATATGGCTCAGAAGCATGGGCGATGTCAACAGCAGATGAAAGAATTTTGCGAGCCATCGAGAGAAAAATTCTCTGTAAGATCTTTGGCCGCCACCACACTGTTGAGGAGTATTGTTTAGGGTTGAACAGCGAGCTGTATGAGCTATATAGGCAGCAAATTACCACTAAAAAGACTTGCCTTGAAAACTATCTCCCTTTAAAGCGGCAAAGCTCTTTTTGATGCATCGAAAAGAAAATGCCGTTTGATTTTTTATTTAATCTTTTAAAAAGCGTAGTTGCCATAGGCCTCTCATATGCTATACCTAGCACATTAGGTTATTGTGGTCGCTCGTCGAAGGTTTACTATACAATAAAAAGTAAATTGACTGAAATCTTAAAATCATATTTAATTTTTGCAAATGCATTTAGAGTTGCGAACAAAAAAATCTGCAAAAAACTGCAGTTTATATATATATATATATATATATATATATATATATATAATTGGCGCGTACACCCTCTTTGGGTGTTTGGCCGAGCTCCTCCTCCTATTTGTGGTGTGCGTCATGATGTTGTCCCACAAAATGGAGGGACCTACAATTTCAAGCCGACTCCGAACGGCAGATATTTTTATGAGGAGCTTTTTCATGGCAGAAATACACTCGGAGGTTTGCCATTGCCTGCCGAGGGACGACCGCTATTAGAAAAATGTTTTTATTAATTTTGCTTTCACCGAGATTCGAACCAACGACCTCTCTGTGGATTCCGAATGGTAATCACGCACCAACCCATTCGGCTACGGCGGTCGCCGCAGTTTACACTTAATAATATTCCCACATCAGACTTAGGTCCACAAATACTCAAACAATAAAAACTTCTAAGTTCCCTGTCTGTATGGATCTATGCATAGCAGCTGGAAGCAAAACAGCAATCGATCGTGTGGGTGTTCCAAGACGAGATTGATCCAACAAAAGTTCTGGCGAAAGAAGCACCCCAAGCAAACGGTCGCCATTGTTTTCGAAAAATCTGGCCTTATCGCAACTGTACTACTAGGGAAGCTTAAAATAGTCAATTCCGAGTGGTACAAAACCATCTTTTTTGCTAGAAGTTTTTGGAGAATTAAGGAAAATCAACCTTCGAAGGCAAATCATTCTTCACCAAGACAATGCAAGCTCTCACATATCGGTTCACATAAGAACATTGTTGAGCACTCAAAACATCAAGTTAATGGGTCCTCCTTATAGCCTTGATTTGGCATGTAATGATTTCTTTTCGTTCCCGAACATAAAAAAAAAACAAAAATGCTAGGTCAAATTTTTCCAACACCTTCAGAAGCTGTTCATGCCTTTAAACAGTTCGTTATGGAAGTGCTTTGGAAATTGCTTCAAGCGAATGCAGAAATGTATTGACTTCCAAGAAGAATATCTTGAAAGACAATATATCCCTTTTTGTTATTATTTTAATGTGTTTTCATTATTGGCTTCCCGAGGTAAAAGGCAGTGCTTAAAAAGTAAGCCGAAAGCACGAACTTTCACCTTTATATGAAAATACTGGCAGTTCTTCTAACTTTTTTTCTCAAACGCAAATGAAAATTAGCTACCTGAGTTAAATCTAATGCAGCGGAAAACCTTGATATATCTTTAATTTAGCAGAGCTCTTAATTGCGGTTAAGTTATTGGCGGAAGTTGAATTTTATGGAGCTTTTTTCATATTTAATTACTAAATAATTTTTTTATATTTAATTGCTAAATAATTTTCTAATATTTTTATTTATTTTGTTTTACTATTTTTTAATTCATTATTGTTTTTTTTTTGTTCTTTTCTGATTTTATTTTTTTTATGTTGTTTGCATTAAAATTTTTAATTAAATTTCACTGTATTCTAATTTATTTTATCATATTTTATTATTTTATTTAATCTTTCATGATTTAAACTGTTTTAATATCCTCCAAATACTTTGTTTTCGTTTTTATACTTTGTGAGGCCAAGGGCGGTTGGAAAATAAATGATTGCTGTTATTTGTTTGCCAATATTTTGGCCCACATTACAGCCTATCTTGATGATCTCTTGGCTGCTTATTTATTACTTTTTTTATATTACTTTAGTTTTGATTTATGTGTTTTAATTATTTTAAATGTAATTTATTTGAATTTTATTTTCATTTTTTTTTTAATGTCGTTTGTTTTATTTTACTTTATTTTAGTTTAGTTTTATTTACTCATTTTTCTTTATTTCCTATAGAACACAGTTTAAGAGGATAACTTTTAACAGGAAATCATCAAATTAAACTATTGCGCACATGTCTAGGTTGTTTACCAGGTGTCATAATTGTCCTAAGGCTTCATGTCGAGAAATTTTGAACGGTTAAATAAATCGTTTAGAAGACGTGAAACCACAACCAACTCTTTTTAAATGTATGAAAATTCATACGATTTGTGCTGAGCTTGTGCCTACCGTAAATATATTTTCAACCTCTTAAAACTTGGAACATATAACTTAACGAGTTAGTGTAACGAAAAAAAATACTTTTAATCTTGCTAAGTTAAAAAAAAAATACAGAAAGTTTGTTTTTTATTTCATTTTTTATAGAATTTTTTTAAGCTTTATTTTAAGGTTTTTTCATCAATTTTAAATCATAATAACCAAATCGAAATTGCTTTTATTTTGAAATACAGTTTTATTTTATTTATTTTATTTTATTTTACTTTATTTTATTTTTTTAATTTTATTTTAATTTATTTTATTTTATCTTATTATTTTTAATTTTTTTAATTTTTATTTTTTTTAATTTTATTTTATTTAATTTTTGTTTATTTAATTTTTTATTTATTTTTTTATTTTATTTTATTTCATTTTATTTTAATTTAATGGAATTTTTTCCGCTTACTTTATTTTATTGGTATTTAGTTTTTATCAATTTCAAATCTTAACAGTTTAGTTTTTCTTTATTTTAACTTTTATTTTGCCTAAATCTTTATTTTATTTTATTTTTATAAAAATTCTTAATATTTGTTTAACATTATTTCAGTGTTTGCTTCATCAAACTTTTGTTTTTACATGGTAATGCACTCATCACTGACTCATAAAATAAAATATTTATAGAGCATGCCAACTAGTGGTTTATTATACATTTTTTAATTTTATTATCCGCTTTTTTTGTAATTATTAAACCCATTTTGGATATGGCGCAAATTCGCATATTCACTAAGTAAACACAGTGCGTTTGCAAACCCGCAAAAATGCCATATAAACACAATGTCTACATGTGGAAGTTGTTATTTTAGATCTCTTCCACATTTTTAATTAATTCACGTACTTTTTTACATAAATGCTGGATTTTAATCACATTCGGCGCAGTTAGCAGAGGCTGTAAACAAAAAACGAAAACTCACTTATTAATTTTGATTTATCGCTGCCAATCACTCGGCTTATACAGATTTCACAATTTTTTTTTAATTTAATTAAAATTACACGCATTTGCTCACATTAATTTTCAGTAACTTTGATTGCGCACAGTTAAAGGTCACTCATACAACATGTCGAACTCATTAACACAAGTGCAAAATTACTGTAATCAATTTGCTCTTTTATGGCCGTTTGACAGCCAAGTGGCTCGAAGGCTGTAGAACTTAAATTTATCTGCACTCAACAATCACTTTGGCGTGCAAGTTATAGAAATGGATTTCTGTATGCTACCGCGAGTTTGTTGCACCTGCCTTGAGGCTCTTTGCTTACACCACCTCACTTTACGCGCACTTTTCATATTTCGTAGAATATTTGCTTTATGCCTGCAGCTGTTTTTAGTGGACCACCTTCAACAGAAGCGTCTGACTGTCATAGCTTGGCATCTCTTCAACTTCCACTTGGCCAGACTCCGGGCTTGCCATTGAACGCTATTGCCTGTTGGGCTTTGCCGTCTGCCACGCTGCTATAAGTTAAATGCTTTAATGAGTTGTCTAGTTGCATGTCTACACCATTTTCACTCTACAAAAATGTTCACCCACCACAGTTTTTTACGCTTTTACTTTCAACACGTGCCACATGAAAACGCACCAAGATGTAGAGACTGAGATAATTTTCATTGCCTTAAATTTCGCTGTTCGAATTTCCACTTATTTGTTTACCTCATTTCGAATGGTGATTTATGTATTTCTTTTTTTATGTTTCATTTAACTTGAATTTACTTAACCAAAACAGCCGTTTTTAATTGCTCCAAATTTGCTGGAAAGTAAAAAAGGTCAAACCAACGCGTAGCAGAAGCAAACCATCCAAAACACTTTTCACGCATACAACAGCACACTTATGCATGTACATACAAGCGCCTATTACTTGTTTTTCAACTCAGCAGCAGCAGCAGCAGCAGCAGTAGCAGCTGTTTTCTGCTTGTTTTTTGTTGTTGTTGTCTTAAGTATTTTGCAAATTCCACTTTTCTATTTCTTTGGGTTACTTTTAGCCTGTGTTGTTGCTTTTGCTTTTTACTATGTTGCTTGGTTGTTTTTGTTTTTGTTGTTGCTGCTGCTGCTGTTTTATTGTTTTCAAGGTTGTATAATAACAAATAACAAACGGGTCATCTCATTCTCGCACACACTGCTGCGCATGTAGCTGAGAGCGTTGTGAAAGAGAAAGCTACCCAGTTGAGGCAAGGAGAGTAGCTCTCGTCGATTTGGTTATGCTGAGCGCATATCATACCCTCACACACTTCGGCACCTTTGGAAGCAACGCTGCGTATACGTAACATATTGGCCTCAACACTGTCAAACCAAAAACAAAAACCCCACTTTTTGTAAATAAAAATGATTTATGGCGCTTTTATTTGAAAAATTTTCGAATTCGAAAATTAGGCCCGCATTTCAATACTATAAAATGTGTGACTTGTGAACGTAAAAACTTAAATGGATAAAAAATCGAATATGAATTAAAGAAGAGGTAGATGCAAGCCAGCAGAGATTGAAAAAAATTTGTCGGAAAGGAAAAGTATTTTAATAATAAAAAATATGTGGTTTTACGCATCTAAGAGAATTGTGCCTAGAGAAGAGATGGGGCTAGCTTGAAACGAATTATTACCTTGCACTATACTCTGTATTTACCTTATTTGACACCTTGCGACTGTGGGATATACTGTGCTACAAGGATCAACTTTTTTTGCTACCCATGAAAAAATGCACAAGCACGTGAAGCTATGGATTTTATATAATAATTTTGCATACCCGGGTTCTCGTTTTTCATCTTTTAAATTTTTTGAAGGACTTTAAAGTTTCAGAAGGAAAACGTGAAGAGATGTATTGCAAATACTTTATTTCCTTGGAGGAAATTTCAAATATTTTCTACGTTTTTATACAACAACAAGAAGAACGAAGGTGAGGTATGTACTAATATAAAATATATACCTGTGAAATATACTCAAAATTTATTTATATACATATTTTTGAAAATTATTCACTGGAAAACTTCAGGGATGTTTAAGGAAAAAATTTTGGAAATACATTATTTGACTATATTTTCTCTGGGGAAAATTGAGTATAGCTGTTTTTGAATAATAAAGGGTGGTTAAGCTTCAAGGGCCGGTGTTGATTTTGAATAAAATACAGTTTTTTTAGGAAATTATTGTCATTTCTCTTTATTATGCTAATATTAGTATGGCTCAATTACGCATAAAACAAAATATTGACCAAATGGTCGCCGTGGCTTCGGCACACCTCCATCCGATCGTTCAAATTTTCGATGACGCTGAGGCATAATTGAGGTTCTATGTCCGTTAATGTGCCGAATTATCTGATCCTTTAGCTCTTGAATTGTTACTGGCTCATCGATGTACACCTTTCCTTTCGAATAACCGCAAAGAACGAAGTACAACGGTGTCACTGACGTTTAGGTGTGGTTCACATTCAACATCCGGTCTTGAAATTTAACCACCCTTTATATTTTGTTTGGTTTCATATCCATGTTTTCGTTCCCTAATTTTTACATAAATAAAAATAAGAAAAAAAAAATTATAGAGTAAGTATAGGTAATAGATCAACTTTTTTTTTGCTGAAAATTTAGTTTATCTATTCCCAACGGCCGCCGTAGTCGAATGGGTTCGTGCGTGACTATCATTTGGAATCTTAAGGAAACGGTTTTTTTCTAATAGCGGTCACCACTCGGCAGACAATGGCAAGCCTCCGAGTGTATTTCTGCCATGAAAAAAGCTCCTCATAAAAAAATATCAGCCGTTCGGGGTCGACTTGAAACTGTAGGTCTCTCCATTTGTTGAACAACATGAAGACGCACGCCCCAAATAGGAGGAGGCTCCCAAAAAGGGTGTACGCGCTAATTATATATATAAATATATATTCCTGAATAAGAATACCTACTTAGGTAGCCAAGACTGCGGCACAATTGCAAATGGAATTCTAAGCAGTCGAAGCAGTAGCCAGAACAAAGCTGAGGATGCTTAACTCAAATGGCTCATTATATGGCTGTGAAACCTGGTATCTAGAAAAAAGAATTTAAACTTTCATAAGGCGCTGCTTAAGAACCATTTTGCGTATCTGTTGGACTGATAACTGGATATCGAATGACGAGTTCCTTACTCGAAGTGGTCAAAAATCAATTAAAAGTGAGATTCGCGAACAAAAATGGAAATAAATTTGTCACACAATTCGTAAACCTGTTACTGGAATCAGCAGAATGTCGTTGGACTGGAATCCGCAAGGCTGTTGTCGTAGAGGACGGCCAAAAGGAACATGAAGACGAGGCCTATTTAATAAAATCACGATTGTTGACGATTCACTCACGTGGCCACAGATAAAGTTGAAAGCTGCAAATGGAACTCATTTGTTTTAGCACTTTGCGTTCCCGGCCGGCGCTTTAGCAAATAATAATAATTCTCGAAACTGCAGTTGGCGATGAAATGGAAGCTTTGTAAATCGAGTAAGGCCCTTCAAGCTGCGGCCAACACTACGTCAAACATCGTTTCTAAAAATCACCTACATAGATAGCTCCTTTGATACATTAGATTAGTGTGCAAAGCTTCACAACGAAGCAGAAGACGAGAAGTATTTGTCTCAAAATATACGACTATTTATTCTTTTTATTAAAAAATCGTGTTTTGATTTTATTTGAGAGTGCGTATTTTCCTATTCTATGCAGTTTGATATCCTCCACAGTGGCAACACTACAAGCAACTCATCAGCTTTTGTGACACTTTCGCCGCCATTTACGTGAGTCTATGTACACAGACGCTTATGTCTATCGGTATCAATGGACGTGCGCGTGCTTTTGTTGTTGTTTATAGTTACAACAATACGTAACTGCCATTTATAACAATTGCCGCTTCATTTTTGCAGTTTGTTTGTTGGTATTGTTGCTACAGCAGTGTTTACGACTTCAGTCAATGCAATTTTCTTGCTCTGCCTAGCTCTGGTTTCTATTCATGTTTAGCTGCTACGTAAATGGTTTTTCCTTTCATTTCTTGGAAATGCTGTTCCATTGCTATGCCTTGCTCTTTGCTTCCCTTGACTAGCTCTCCCTACACTATCATTCAGCATCTGTATTTCATTTCGTTAATGACTTTTTCGTTTATTGCTCGCAGTTCTAATTGTTTACTTGAAGGTGTTTTTCGTCTTCTACTCCTTGTATATTTTTTCTTTTTGTTTTTTTGTTTGCCCTCTTTTTAAACGTACCTACCTGCCACCCAAGCAAAATGGTTGATTTAATTTGGCAAATGACTTGTGTTGAAAATTCAGTACTTGCAACTTCAGGGTTGGCAACAAATGTGTGTACACACATACACATGTACATATTGGGAATTCAGGGTTAGCAGCGTACAAACATACATACGCATCTGTATATAAACTGGTGGATTTATCACCCTAATAGTAGGTAGAAGCATGACAGAGTGTAGATGGAAATGTTTTGTTTCCTCAGTGACGATTTATTTATACTGCAGCAGAAATTTTACTATTGGTGCAATAAAAAAATCTGTTTGTGTTTTTATTTTGCTGTATTTGCGTAAATAAATCAGAGAACGTTGCAGAGATATGCTCAGAGGTTAAAGAAATATACAAGGTGGCGCAAAATTCATCACGCTCTTGTACGTGAGTCATATTTGATACTTGGGAGCTAGACTGCTGCAGTATAGAAAAAAATGGGTATTGGAGCGCGTAGAGTTCAAAAATAAGATTTCTATCACCTAAAATAATTTTTTTTTATTGTATTTAGTAAATAAGTTAATCAAAAATAAAATTGGATGATTAATTTTGCCCCACCTCGGGCATTTATATATTGCGATCTGCGAGGCTCTCGGTGAGGAAGTTTTTGTAACAGGAAAATATTTTAATAATTTAGTGCACAAATCTCGATTTTGACTCAATGATGGGGGCCTGCGGTTTCAACAAATTCATGGAAAAATTAAAGAATAATAGGCGCTTACGCCATTTTTGGGTGTTTGGCAGAGCTGCTCCTTCTATTTTTGGAGTGCGTTTTGCTGTTGTTCCACGAATGGAGGGACCAACTTCGAGCGTCAAACCTACACAGCACGCTTTGAAAATACAGTTTCTTAACTGCTTTAATTACAAATATGATAGATGAAATCTTCTATATCTTTTACAAAACTCAATGAAAGCTAAAACAAACTGCCGATTATTGACTTGCAGCTGGCGTGTGAGGATTAAGCTGTGGTTTGCTAATCGGTAAGTTGCTTAAAAATCGATTGCGCAGAGTCCAACCTACGCACTTCTAAATGGTAGCCACGCACCAACCCATTCGGCTACAGCGGCCGCGGTAAAAAGGAAATATAAATCGAATAAGAATTAATGCGGATAAAAGAGACTGCGTACAGCCACCTACCGAAAAACGAGAATTTCGCCATAAAATGAGAGTCTTGAATGTGTGGGAAACTTCTCCCTAAGAACTGCTCGTGGATTTATTAGGTCTAATACTTATGCTTGATTTGCATTTTCTATCTATCAATGAAAATTTCAAACTGCATTGTGTTAGTCTAGTGAATACCTGCGATAATTAATTTTTTTTGTACTCCATTTTTTTTTTTGTTTTTATAATCTACTGTTTTTATATATCCACTAAATGAAGACTAGAAGTTTTGAAGCAAAAACTTATTTGAGCTATCAAATTTTGAAGTTTTCAGGTTGGTGTACAACCTGAACTTCCACTCCAGTTGGAAAAAAAACAGCTTAAGGTTATCGATCTAGTATTGACCAATGATGGATCTAAGTATTAAGAAATTGCCTTTAACTATTTGAACAAAATATTTGAAACGCATCTAAAATTGACTTCTTAGAAACCTCAGGTTGGGTGAGGTTACGGTAGTAGTCGGTCTGTACAACGAAGTTCTTACAGGTCCATTGTGATACCACTGTGTGACAGGGGAACCTCATTTACTTTTTTCGTTGAACTATTTTGTGGCTCTTATGAAGCTTAAGTTTGGCCCCATCTTCACGTCAAACAGTTCTGTAAGAGAATTAAAAAAGCATTTACCTAGACAACCTGCTCTGATTCTAACTTAGGCAGGACATTCGCAAAGGAAATGCTCAACTCTTTCTTCCTCTTCCTCATCTCTAAAACTTCTACAATATTCATGACAGAAAATCTCTAGTCTCAAGGAAAGCCTGTTAAATAGCCAATGACTGGTTATACAAGCCACGACTTTGAGATATTCTCTCTTGAAAGGCTAAGCAGTTCCTTCGTCTTTCCTTATTTAGTTGCGGCAATTGTCAACTAGCTGTTACGCTTGTGTCTTCATCTCTCCATACCATATTGGCCTCTTGGATAATGTTATTTTCAATTATCAGTTTGCTCGTGGCCATAGATATCCCAAAGGTACTTCTATCACTGAGCAGTTGAAGTGTAGTATCTTTCCTGGCTGGCTCATCGGCTTTACAATTTCGGCCAATATCTCTAATTCCCCTTGTCCATCACTTTTCCTCAAACGAAACATTTTCTGAGAACTCCAAGACACAACCACCCGGCACTAAATATCTAAATAATTCTGGGTGTGAAAACAATGAACACATTTTTAGACGAAGAAAAGTAAGAAAAAAAATTAAAAATTAAATAAAGATGTAAAGAAATAATAACTTTTAAAATTAAATTTTTATGTTCTTATAATAATTAAAAAATTTAATTCGTAAATAAATTTATAAGGTGGAAATTTTTGCATTCCTATGACCAAATTAATGATTAAATTTTGTTTTTGAATGCCATCTTTACTTAAAAAAAAATGATTTTGAGTGATGGAAATCTTTATTTTGATCTTTAAGCGCTCGATCGCTTATCTGTTTATGTACTGCAGTTGTCTACCGCGTCAAGTGATTGACGTACAACGCCATTTGCAAAAATTATAAATCTTCCGATAGGGTGCTTCATTTTGCGCCACCTGGTGTATACATTTATTATTGCCTAGAGTATCACCCATTTACTTCATTGCAAGTCAGTCGTGAGCAGCAAAAGAAAAAAAAAAATTATTATTAACCAGTAAATAAATCATTATTAAATTACTCGCAATACTATTAATGTGAAGTCCTACCAAATAGAGCTACATGCACATTTACTCACACTCGATTATTATCAAGTTAAAAATAAATAAAGGAACGGGCATAATTCAACTTTTACAATTATCAGTTGTTGAGGGCAAGCAAATGATTTAATTATTCAATATCAATAACTGTTAAAGGGTGATAACGAAAATAAAGTGGCGAGGGGAAGAAGAGGTCCCAAAAAAGAAGAGTACAGACAGCAGAAGGAGTCTGTCAATGATTTCGGACACACACATGAACAGACACATATGGCATTTGCATATATTTATGCATGACTGTATGTACATATGTATGCAGCCTACGAAGGCCAGGCGAAAGGGGCAACAATGAAGATGGTTCAAAGTAGAATACAGGTACAAATTGCTAAAGCAAGACATGTGCTAGCCAATGCAGCTTACAAAAACAAATAAACAATAAATTATGATAACTTATAAATAGTAAAATTGTAAGAGTGAGATAGTGAGAGTTTGAAATTTGCAGCATAACAGGATACAGAGAGAGATACTAAAGAGAGCACGAGAAGAAGCAACAAAATGAAGTAAAAGCGTCAACGATGCCAAAGAAGAAGAAGCAGGTTGTTTACATTGCGCCCAAAACCGGGTTAACCAAACACATATCGAGTGAGAGAGAAAGCGAAAGAGAGAGTGTACGTTGTATAGAGGAGAGAGAGAGTGCTCAGGGTGCGAGTGAGCGTAAATTTGCAATGCAAAACATTGGAACTCAATTGTTTGGTAACCATAAATTTAAGTGTTTGATTCATGCCGACTGTTTTTGATATTCTTGTTTTGATGTTACTTCTTTTGCGTACTTGTCCTGTTTCGAACTGAGTTTGCGCTCACCTCAAATGGAAAGGAGACTTTGAATTTGTTGCAAAACATTGCGAAATGGAACGAAATGAAATGAAATGAACGGGCATGAAATGGCATGAAACAATTGTTTGCCACTGCTGTGTGGATTTTTGACAAGTTACAAGTGAAATGTGTAAACACACATGCATACATACACACACACATCTTCATAAAAAAGTATGGGAGAGCAAAAATACTGACAAAATATTGTTTTTGCGTTGGTTAGTTTGACACAGAAACGGTCTATGGGCGATGAGAAGCAGTGGAAAAGCAAAGTGAAAGTGGAAATGAAGTGGAAAGCGTACGTCAGAAGTAACGTAAATATAGAAAATAACTAAAAAAAATTTAGATATTATTTTTCTGAGTCAAATTGGCAATTAATTGAAACATTGCGTAACACATATCGACCCAAGAAAGGTGCTTAAGCGGATATCCTGATGAAATTTGCTTATTAAAATATCATTAAGTTACGGAAATCGAGTTTTTGGTGCAAAATTTTATGCAATTTTTAGTTTCTGAGATATCAGGTGTGCGACTAATTGAACGCTGGGTCTAGCTGCATTTTTTTTTTTTTTTGCTTTTGTAATTTGTTTTTGTATGCAATTCATTGCTGTTGAATAAAAAAAAATTACTATATGCAGCGAACGACTTAAGTCTACATACAGCAGCAAGTTTACGAAGAAACTAACTCGTATGAAAATAAAAAGCGAGCCGGCTGCCCAAAGAAGCTGTCCAGAAGATATGTAAGCTCCACTTTACGAGAAATCGACAAAAATCCGAGACTTAGTACTCGGAAATTGGTTCAATACATCGTCGAGATATCCGGTAAAAGGGTTCATCCAAAAACTATTAAGAGATATCTTAATAATAGCGGTTATTTCAGCAGGATACCACGTAAAAAGCCTCTGATTTCAGAAAAAACCAGCCACTTCGGCTTAAGTTTGCACCTACACACATTGCCCAGGAATGAATGGCTGGTCTGGTCTGAAGTTTTATTTGCTGATGAATCGAAGTTCAATACATTTGGGAGCGATGGCCGTGATAAAACATTCAAGCACGGTGGAAGTAGCCTAATGGCTTAGGGAGCTATAGTTGCATCCGAGGTTGGAAAGACCAGAACGCACCTTCATTGAAGATTCTATGGACCGATATAAATATAAACACATATTGAAACAATATTTGATGCTATCAGTAAAATAATTGGGTCTTGGGCAAGGTTGGCTTTTCCAATAAGACAATGCCCCTAAGCAGACTGCACTAATTGCACTACGCACACCGCCGCATGGTACGAACTCAAATCGGATAGAGCGTGTTTGGGAGCTTTCAGCGAGAAAAATTCGACAAAGCATAGTAACTGATGCAAAATTCCTTAAAAAAGAGTTGATGGAGCCACGGGAGACAAATAACGCGGGAAGAGTTTACCCAAATAGTTGCATCAATGTCACTTCAAGCAGTGATTGATATCGATGGTGGAATTATTGAGTTGGAGAATAAGTTCGTAGCGTTTTTATATTTTCTTTTGCTTTACAACGATTTGTTTGCTGTTTGGCAAAGGCTAAGTATTCATTCGATAGAACTCTTTCTGCTCTACAAAACTATGTGAATTGTACCTATTTATGAGTTATTTATTTTTTTATTAGTTTTGAGACTTAGAAATGGAATACCCCGGGGGCAAAAATCAACATTTTCGGCACCTGCTCTTCTTTGCTTTTCACCGAAATCAAAAAGCCTTTCGAAGCCGTTCGGGACACTTGCGACGTATATGGAGAAGGTGACATAACCAGTAGCGAATCTACAGCGCGGGAATGGCTTTCCGAGTTGAAAAATGGCGACTTTGACATCAATGACATGTCCCGCAACGGAAAGTCTTCTGAATTCGATGTTTAACGCTTCAAATCACTTTTGAAGGAGACCGGTCGCTAAGAACCAGTCGTGAATTGGCGGAAGAAATGAGCTGCGATCATAAAACGATTCTCAATCACCTTCATTCAATAGGATTTATCGAAAAATTGGGAGCCTGGGTGCGTCATGAGCTCAACGAAAAAAAAAAAAAACAAAGAGAGTCGCCTTCAAAGCCAAAGTTGCGCTAGTTTTAGAATGAAGAAATTTGTTTTTCAAGCTAATTGAGGTTAGGTTAGCCTGGTTGGCAACAAGTCACGCATTGACCTTTTGGTCCCTAGCGATACCAGATGGAGACCGACCTCTATGAATACCTAAAGTAGACATCATGTAGGATGTCAGCGCTTTTGGTGAATCTAAGCAGCGCTGGGAGATCCGCTTTTGAGACGTCCTAATAATTTTACTGCATGAATGCAATAATTGAACTCCATGTAGACTTTTATCATTCCAATTTTTTGTTGTTTTGTACATTTTTTTGTTATAAAGTTAGTGAATTAATTTAGTTTTTGTAAATTTATGAGTAATTAAGAATTTTAAAAAATACTATATCAAATGTTCTTTCAGTTATTGTATACCTTCTGGGAAATAAGAAAATATGCTGCTGTGTGTAGCCTTAAGTTCTTCACTGTATCAAAATAAACTTGTATTTAAAGAAAATAGTAAGACAAGAAAACCAAAATATTATTTACGGTTCCTATTTTACACGATAGTATTCAGACAGCTGGCTATAAAGTGCAACGTTGCTTCGCTTGCACAAATACGAACTAAGTTTATGGCACAACTTAAATCTGCATTACTTATTAGTTTTGACTGTAAGCAATGAGATGCTGCCCTCTGATTGACGGTAGACTTTTTGGACTTTTCAGACTTTGATGATCTCCATAAGTCATCCACATCGCCCACCTTTTTTCTCCAGACTTCACCAGAGTCGTTTCCATTCACTCTCATTTTGAGAGTATAAGTAAGGTAGGTAGGTAAGTATGTTGGGTGGCTGTGGTAACGACACACTTAGACCTTCCGCAGGTTCATTGTGATACCACTCACTGGAGCTTATCCTTACCCTACGGGTTCCTTTTTAAACCATCCAGTAGCTTTAATAAACGAGCAAAGTTTCGTTAGTTTTAGATGCGCTATGTCCGCTACATCGACTAAAAATGCCTCGAATCGAAAGTCTTTTTGATGTAGAATATATATTTTTTTAATAAAGGCGCATAAAGTCTAGTCTCTGAACGTTAAGAATAAGGAAACTGGAAGCAGACTTTTATGGATTTCTACCAATACCACTTTTTGTATATAATAGCGATATGGCGATGGGCTGAAGTTCCCCTCCGTCGTTCCTTTTATTCACATTTTTTATTAGCTGCAGTTTATTATTCTTAATATAGCGACCGGGTTCAAAAATTTTCCTTTCATTGTCAAATTCATCCAGCATCTGGTCAAAGTTCATGGCAATTGGTAAAACATATTTCTTTTTCCATTTACCTTCCAGATTTTGGAGTCTGATGTGGCATCTAATGATTTAATTTAGTTTCTGAACATCAAAAATTAAATCGAAAATTAACTTTTTTCAACGCCTAAAGCAGCTTTTGAAGCTTCTAAACAGCTCGTTTTGGAGGTACCCAAAGGAATTTGCAAAGTCTTAAGGACAAAGAGCAGCCAGGCAATTAAGGTCCAAGCTAAATTCCATCAATTTTTTCTAGATTACATCAACTGCTCTGGCTGGCTGTTGATATTTGCCCGTTGAAAGGTCTCAAACTGGTATCTAAAGGGCGCTTTAGTGCTACGTGAGGAGTGTCAGAGTGGTACTTTAACCATTTCACCTACATACCTCCCTAAATTGCGGAAGCGATTGTTTTCTTTGTTTTGTATTCATTTTTGAAGAAGTATTTAATGATTTTTAAAACTTATGCTAAGTTGAAAACTTTTGAGGCTCCGATGTGGAAGGCAAAGAGCTTTTCGGACGGATGCTTTTGAAATTTCGAAGTACAGCATTAGTGACATTCCTTAGTAAAAATCCAAGTTACGTGGAACAAAAATTTTCAAAATTCATCGAGAGCTCCTCTAGTAAGAATTTCGGATTATTTAAAGAGTTGGAAATTATAAGAAAATAAAGAAATTGTTTGTTGTACGAATTGAAGTAGACCACCAAGTCAACGACATTTCTTTCGCTTGCCAATAGCTGTTTCGATGACCGAAAGAGTATAACTTGCTGAAACGTATTATAAATGGTGGCCGAAAATTATCATAGTGTGAGAGTTTTAGAAATGTTAGTACATTTAAAAGACTATGATTTCATTACTGTAGAAAATATGTAAAATTAAATTAAAATAGAAATCCTAAGAGCCAAAATCATCGTAGGTTAGGTTAGGTTAGCCTGGTTGGCAATAAGCCACGCATAGATCTTTTGGTCCCTAGCGATACCAGATGGACCTCTATGAATACCTAAAGTAGACATCATGTAGGATGTCAGCGCTTTTGGCGAATCGATGCAGCGCTGGGAGTTCCGCTTTTCAGACGTCTTCCAGACCCTCAAACAGTGGGACTTCCAGGCATCTTAGTCGCGTTTTTAATAATGCCGGACAGACGCACAGAAGGTGTTCTAAAGTTTCGTGAACATCCACATCCTCTCTGCATTTCCTGCATTTGCTTCGTGTTAGCAATCCCTATCTTGTACGCATGTGCAGCCAACAGATTATGGCCTGTCAGCATACCTATTATAGTTCTACAGTTCTTTTGCGAGAGCGTAAGTACGAATTGAGTCAGTTTTCTGTCGTAAGTGCTACACATGACTTTTGCTGTTTTACATGTGGTCCCCTTAGTCCCCTTAGCTTCCACTAGTTTTTTCATGTAGTCGTCAATTTCATTGTATTTAGCGGTTTTGGTATGTCGTTCTTTTGCTCAAAAGGTAGTCTAACAGCACTTCATCGTAAGCATGTGAATATTTTGTTGAAAATTCTTTGCTTCTACAAAGGCAACATATCCAACTCAACAAATAAAGGGTCCGCCATATATCATCCCATACGATCGGTGTTGGCATAACACTGGTCTTTGACGGCACCCCAAAGATAATAATCCAACGACGTCAAATCGCAGCTCCGAGGCGGCCAAACGATATCAGAATTTCGGCTGATAATGCGATCTTCGAAGACAGTGCGCAAAAGATTGATCGTAGCATTCGCTGTGTGGCAAGTAGCGCCATCTTGTTGGAACCAAATGCCACCAATATCCTCCTCTTCAATTTCTCGGAACAAAAATTCGTTCAACATGGCTCGGTAACGCTCTCCATTGACGGTTACGGCCACTACAAATGCGGAAATTTTGCTTATTAACATACCCGCCGAGATGGAAATGAGCTTCATCCGAAAAGATGATTTTTCGGTAAAAGTCTTCATCTTCTTCAAGTCGATCCCAAGCCCATGAAGCGAAGCGAAAACGCATTGGGTGGTCGGTCCTTTGAGCGTATACACAACCATTTTCGTTCAGCGGAAGAATAAAACTAATTTTCTGTCAAATCAAATGACAGCTAAGTGTTACCATTCTTCAAATAATACCTAGTTCAAATCCGTAACGATAGATGGCGGGCCCTTTCCTTTATTGAAAACGACCTTTCAGCTGTATTAAAACATAGTAATTGATACTATAAAACGAGCAGGGCCTATGCCGCACTACTTTTTTTCAAAATTGTGCCTTGCGAAAAGCCTATAATTAGTTTTCTACTTTGGTCTGGTAATTGATGTAAAAAGTTACTAGGAAATCTCTCTTCATGCTATCCAAATCTGTGGCGTACAGCGTAAAGCGGCAATTAATAAATGTGGTGGCGTTAAGCCAGTGAGCTTAACAGTTTGCCTTTGTTGATGGATGATGCATGCGATTTGCAGACACCCGCACATGCATACGCGTACAACTAAACAATAGAAAATTCACTAACTGGCCGAGCAGACACACTACATCTAATATGTGACGCAGTTTAATAAATTTATTTCTTATTTCCTTTTTCTATATTTTCATATATTTATGCTTTTGTTCTTTATCCTTGCGATGCTGCAACAGCACAGCAGATATTTCAATTGGCATGCATGCGGATTTTCATTTCAATTCCAATTTTCATTTCAACTAGACAACTAAGCGTTTTGTATACAAACACATACAATAACAACAACAAATAGACACACAAACGCACACATGTACATACGAATAAATAAGAAAAACAGTTGTAAGCTAAAAGACCGAACTGTGTGACTGGGTGACCCAATGAGAAAGCCACTACAGGCGACCGACTAAACGTCAGTCAGTGAGTCAGTCAAGCGGACCAATTGACTACCAGCAACGCTTGGCGAAAGTTATTTAATCGTTATTTGCTATTTCTACTGCTGCTGCTGCTGCTGCTACTGCTGCCGTTGATGGTTGCTTGCTTTGTTGCTTCACTGCCGATGTATTTATGTGCACGTACACGGACACTGCATATCCTTTCGCATAAACACAGTAGATGTACTCAAGTTAGCACATACATATGTATGTATAAGTGTGTGCACAACATACACCAGCAAGTATGCCAGACAAGCGCACAAACATTTGGGAATAGCGCAGGGAGGTGCTTAGTTTTCTGACTGGGGTAAAAGTGGTAGTGTTTGTGTCTGTAATAGAACCCTACACATCGTTGGCAAATAACAATGCATGGCGGGCGCAGCAACGTACATGTAAACAATATTCGCACCCAGTGGGAAGTTTCGTCTATAGCGGCAGACGGGTCTGTGTATATTTAGAAATGCATTCAAGTAGTCGACATGTTC
Organism: Anastrepha fraterculus; assembly: GCA_037575425.1. NCBI lineage: Eukaryota > Metazoa > Arthropoda > Insecta > Diptera > Tephritidae > Anastrepha > Anastrepha fraterculus. The sequence continues at coordinate 28,359 of JAYXIM010047153.1, read as the reverse complement.
GATGACGCATACAGAGGAGCAGCACCCGATGTGAGATTGAAGCTAAAATAGACCTCATGAATGGATGCAACATGGCAACAGCGAAGTGAAATAATTATTATTATCCCGTCTGTATTATTACGGCTACCTAAAGAGCTTTGGCGTACGTTGCCTCAAGCAACCTACCAGTATTACGAAACTGTTATGAAAATAGAAGAACTGTGTGAGCGTTCTGATCCATAGCGATTCAATGTCAAGTGATCTAATTATCTTGGGACATTGTCGTAAATTTTTCTAAGTTTTTTTTTACTTATAGACTTAAGTAGTTTAAGAAGTAAATTGAAAAAAAATTTGAAAAAAAATATTAATGAGTTTTGGAATCTATTCAATGTTGACAATTTCGGGGTAGAATTTTCAAAATAAAATATGTTCGGTGCTTTTTAACACTTGGAAAAATTCTTCATTTTAATATTTTAGCATGAAATTTCCTGTTTTTATATAACATTTAAAAAAAAAAGTTCAGTTTTGGTAAAAGAAGTTTTTGTAATTTTTGAAATACAACTGAAGGAATCTCTTGCACTAATTTGCTACTACATACATACGAAAACGTTAAGTGTATGCGACTATGAAACTTTCAGGGCATATTCTCAGCTATTAATGAACCTTTTCTTTTCAAAAAAAATGCATACCAAAATTTTTAATCTTTATATTGTATATAAAAATGAATGTTTGTCTGTATGTCCTCGATGAATTCAAAAACTACTGGACCGGTTATTATAAAAATTGGTGTATATATGTATTTTTCCGGAGAAGGTTTGTAGAATATGCTCATTGCTGCCACTCGCCACCGGGTGGTGCTGCAAAGTAGCAACTTCTGCCCCGTTCAACGGATTTTTCCGAAATAAACAAAATCAATCAAATGGCTTGGAATGAAGTGAATATTTGTGTTCTGATTTTTCTTTAAAGTTATTTCTCTTAAATTTATTTTAATTTTGGCTGAGCAGCGCGCGCCGGGTACAGCTAGTATTGAATAAATCTTAATTTTTTTTTCCAAAATATTATTTAATTTAATTCTTCTTATTATTACGTTTTTTTTTAATTTTTTGTCTAAAGACACTGTACACCAAATTTTCAACATTGAATGAATCTCAAAATAATTTTTTTTTTATTTTTTTTTTTCAATTTAAATCTTGTTAACTCAACTCTCAAATGTTTTATAAAATGGCAAAACAAATAATGTAAAAAAAAAACAATTTTATAAAAAAAAATACTAAAAACCATATATTTCAATTTTTTTTACTGTACATCTTATCTTAGAAATTATAAAGAAAAAAATTTTGTCGTAAAATAAACCGTAAATATTTTACTTTAAAGTGCTTTGTAAAAAATCCGAAAAAATCTAACGAAAAATATAAAATTATTTTATCTTAATTTTAATTGTGTTTATTTTTTATTATTTTAATTTTTGAAGAAATTTTTTTCGAGAAATTAAAACCGAAAAAAATTAAAGCTTTTCAATTTATTTCCCGCAAATAAACAAATTTATAAATAACAAAATTTTAATTGTAAACTGAACCGAAATAACTTTAAGAGCTTTATAAAAACATAAAAAAATATGAAAAAAATAAATTTAATCTTAATTTTTAATTTGTACTTAATTTTATTATTATTTAATTTCTTCAAAAAGATCTTTTTTTTCGAAGAAATTAAAATCGAAAGAAAAAAATTAAAAACTTTTCCAATTTACGCCAAATAAACAAATTTTCAGAATATTTACGACATTGTCTAAAATACTTGTATCACTCGACATGGTAGCGCTTTCTAGTGGAAACGTCTTAAAAAGCTCACAGTGGTTTAGAAGCAGTAGGAGGTGCAAAGAACTGTTTTTAATGAAATCAACAACGCTTTCCGCAAGTCCCTTTCTCAAGAATTAATTGTATTGTTGAAAGTGTTTTATCTTTTCTCCGCATTATAAATATCACGTCTTAAATTTAGATTTTATAAACTAATATATGCTGCCCACAGACAGACTAAGGGCGAATAAATAATTTGGAGATGATTATTCTTACTAACCTAACTCAACTTTTCTTCATCTAATCTTATTTTACATAACCCGAGTTAATCTGCACTAATTTTAATTAACCTAGTTTTAACTAGCCCAAATCTGACCTAGCTTAACCTTTCCTAATCCAATCTAATCTTAACTAACGCAACTTAATCTCATATAATCTGACATAACCCAACTTAAACCTAACCAGTCGAGTCTAACCCCACCTTTTCAAGAATAATCTGACATAAATTTTCCTAATCTCAGCTAATTTTAATTAACCTGACTTAACCTAACATAACCTTATGAAACCAAACTTAACCTTTCCTAATCCATTCTAACCTACTACTAACCCAACTTTTCTTTATCTAATCTATTCTTCCATATTTACATAACGCAACGTAAACGTAAAAAATCTAATCTAACCCATCCTATCTTAAAATTATCTGATATAAATTTGTTTTAACCTAAGTTAATCTTAATTAATCTAACCCAACCTACTCCGCCAGCTTTACGTATCTTAAATGCAAGAAGCAAACCCAAACAAAATTTATCTAAACTTACTTAACTCTACTTAGAACTAGGCTAGCCTTACTTTTCGTAACCTAATCTAATATTACCTAATTTAACTTAAACCTGACCTACCCTAATATAATCTAGCCTATCTTAAACGTAATCTGACCTAAATTTTCTTAATCTAAATTAATTTTCACTAACCTAACTTAACCTTTTCTAAGCAAATCTAATCTTACCTACCCCAACTTTAACCTAAGCTAACCCAACTTTTCTTTAACTAATTTAGTCTAACCTAACTTAACCTTTCCTAACTCAATCTAATCATACCTAACCCAGCTTAAGGTTAACTGAACTTAATCTAACCTACCCTAACCTTTCCTAAACCACTCCAATCTTACCTAGCCCAACTTTAACCTAACCTAACCCAACTTTTCTCTAACTAATTTAGTCTAACCTAACCTTTCTTAATCCAAACTAGTCTTAATCGACTTAACTTATCCTCACCCAACCTAGCCTAGTCTTAACATATCCTAACCTAATCGAATCTTGCCTATAATAATCTGGCATACCCAAATCGAACATAACTTAACCCAACCCATCGTAATCTCACTGAAACTTTTGATCTCCTTAACTAACTTGAAGCAATGGAATTGCATTCGAAACTTTTCAAGCTGTCTTACAAAAAGTTCTTGACAGGCTGCATATGGGGTAAAACTCCGCATGAAGACAACCTCCAGCTGGGCATATGTATGTATTTTTGTATATACATATGTACATATATTTACATATATAAGTATGCATATGATTAGCCCTGTATGCCAAATTGTGTGCATCGAATCCCTAGCGGTGGCGTCGCCGTCATCGCAACAGCAGCAACACACAAGCAATGCCATGCTTTCCTTGTTGTCAGTTTACGTTCTACTGTTCTTATTGTTGTTGTAGTGGAGGCTATTGTTATTGTATATGTATCGCATATCAAACTATTACGCGATTTTCGCCACCAACGCATACACAAATGCACCCAAAGTCACACAAACACACATAGACACGAGCAAAAGCGTACTACGTAAGCCTTTTACGCTGGCAAAAATATAATTTTTCTTAAGATTTTTAAAGAAAAAGCACTCAGCAGTAATGTCAAGTCAAGCTATTAGACTTTTAAGATGTCAAAAGTTGTGAAATAAAATTAAAGAAAGAGAAGAGTACGCAATTTTCGCATTTTGGCTGTGATATTTGGCAAACATTCCACAAAAATTTGTCAAAGCAGACAAATTGAAATGATTGAGATGAAGAAAATTTGTTCACGGTAAGTCTGCTCGCCACGCACACAAACATTTGGTAGGAAAAAATGATAGGAAATCTCACATCATGACACCCATACCAACACACAATGCGGCACACGGGCTTGCCTCGCACACCTCCGCGACTTTTTGGCAAATGTTCCAGTGTGGCCGGAAATATTTGCCATATTTTTCTTCATTTTTTTTTCGTGTGCAACTTGCAAACAGGTTTTTTCACTACTTTCACTACACTTTTTTGTGTGTATACAACATGCTTATGATTTTTTGTTGTTGTTTTTGCTGCTGTATTTACGAAGACCGCTTACTGCCGCTTCTATATATATATATTTCACTGACATTTTGCTTTAGAAAACCTCACTTGCTTTATATATAAACACATTTTTTTTTTCATAGCTTTTCATTTCACTTTTTTCGGGACGGAAGCTGCAAGCAGTAGTATAGTAGTTTTGTTGTTGTTATCATTTTTACTTTTCTTGTATATTCATAATAAAAAAATATGCCAACAGCAAAGGAACGCGCACGCTCCCGTCAACAACTCGTCTCACAAATTCGGTTCTAGCGTTGGCTTTGTCCAGCTAAATTGTACTGAACCAAAGTAAGTAGAATTGAATTGAATTGAGTTAGTTGAAAAGACGATAAGTGTTGTTGCTGTTGTTGGTGGCACCATAGCGATTGCTGCTAGTGACGCTACTGCGCGGTTAGCGTAGCAGTCGTTGTCACTGTCGCTTTGCAGAATTATATGCAACTAGCCACGCAGCGCAACAAAACACAAAACAGTAGGAAAATAAGTTACTCATACGCCACCGTGGCGTCTCTGCCCAACGCCTATCGAAGACTGTTAGCAGTAGCAGTCGCGCTTACCAGACAAATGGTCGTACCGGCCACAAGCATTCGCGTGCATACACACACCCACACACACGCACTCGCTCATTCAATGCTGTATGCGTAGAAGTGGCTTGTAACACTCGCTGCTTGCGCTTGTGTGTGTGTGTGTGTGTGTTTGTGGGAGTGTCTGCTCGATTGCCTGCCCGTTTCGGGTTATGTGTGTGTATCTGTGTATTTACTCTGGTGTAGGTGTCAGTTTGCCGAACGCTTGCAGTAACAGCTGTGCTATCGTAGTTGACGCTGACGCTGTTTGGCTCAACTTAAACGATGTCTGCCGATTCTATGGCAAATTCGGTTGGCAAAAGCGTTGATAGCAGCAGTGACGGCAACGTTGGTGGCTACGTTCTTGATTGCATTCCACAGAGGAAATGAAATGTTTTGTCTGAGTATTGGTCGTAAGTGTTAAGCCATATATGTATGTGTGTGTGTGTGTGAATGTGTAAGGGTTAATACCTCGGCGGAAATTTTGGGTGGCTGTTATTTTAGTGAACTACAAAAACAATGGAGAAAGATTACAGAAATGGCGGGAAATCAATTTCCATTATGCTCATCTAAATCGATGTAATCAATTTTAGAACGATTAAATTTAAAAAAAACTTTCGCTTCCGTGATGGGCCACGCATCGCAGCGTACTCGCCCATTTGGCTCAATATATTAATTGAAATGGTTAGTTTGCTGTGAACTTTCAGTGAGTGCACTCTGGTGAAGAGAATTGACTCACGCATTCTGAAAGAATTTCTTTCCTTTGTTCAATGAGGTATTTTATCTCACTCAAAATATTTAAAAATTGCTGTATAGTATGGAGTAATGTAATTTGTCTTTGTGAAGAAATTTCCTCGACTTGAATTCTTGCAGTGCCAATTAAAATTGTTTGTATGTGACTGCTATTCGGTTCCGGGTTTGATAGGTTAGGTTAGGTTGAAGCGGTTGTCCATTGTAGGACACGCTCAGGCTCATGGCCCATTGTGATCCTGAAATCAATGTGTGCTATTCAAAAATTTCGCAAGATCCTTAATTTCGACAGAGCCGAGGTCTTGTAACTCGTTGAAGAAATGTCCGCGCAAAATGGCGAGTCTACGTCTGGACAGAGCAGGACAGTGACAAAGAAGGTGCGGGATTATCTCTTCCTCTTCCTCGTCTAGACAACTTCTGCAGAAGTCATGTGTTTGCACACCCATTCTCTGGGCGTGCCTACCGATTAGGCAGTGCCCCGTAATAACTGAAATCAGTGTGTTTAGACTATGCTTATCTCTTCCTAGTAGAAGTTACGGGGCTTGATACTCTCTGTGAACACGTAAAATGAAATTATAGGAAGAGCTTTTTTCCCAATAACGATCAAGTTTTGGCAACTAAATTGTTTCTCGCTTTATTCGGTAAACTTTGTATGAAAATATATGAGAAGTAGTTTATTCCTCTACCAAAGCCACATAAATCCAAGTTTCAAACTTTGTGCTAATTAAAAAAATTTATAAATTTTCACCAAAAATTTACCCTTTTCAAGCAAAATCTTTAGAAAAAGGTCGAGTATGCACTTTTAGAACTCATTGAATTTCGGTGCAAATTTTAAGGTGCTGAAAAATGGCGTTGATTTTTGAAAATTTCTTTTTTTTTTTTTTGTTTGCTGGCGGTGTTGGGTGCTTTCTTCCATATAAACAACTATCGAACAATCCTTATATAGAGACAGTGCATTAGACAACCAGCAAAAAGTAAATTCTCAAAAATTAAACCAATTTTTTATCTACTTAAAACTTGCAATTATTTCATAAAAATTCAATGGACCATAAAGCTGCATCTGCGATTTTCTAAAAATCTGATAAAAGAATTAGGACTTCTGTGGGAGCTTTTTACTTTTTTTTTAATATACACAAAGAGATAAAGTAAATTTTTATATAAAAACAAAAAATTTAAAATTTAATAAAAAATAAATGAACTGTCGAAATATATCAGGAAGTCCTGTGCTAGATTTATTTTAGGGGTTAAAGGCAGACACAGTTTTGCATTTTCTTAAAGTATAATGTCTTGAAAACATTGTGCGAAGGTTTGACGTGAATCCGACCAATACTTTTAGATGTATTCAAAAATTAACAAGGGCGCTCGGGCGCTCAGGAACTCAATAGCAAAACGTTAAATGCGTTTCTTAAAACCATGTTTTTTCAAATGGTGATCCCTGTAACTTAAAACCCGCTTGGAAGATTTTAATACAATTTTTACTACTCTTGAATAACATGAAAAACTCCTGGCTGATCAAAGTTTTTTTTTTTTTTTTAATTTTAATTTTTTTTTTTATCAAATAAATTGTCGGTTTTTTTCTCGAAAATCTCAAAAATATTTCCTGAGGCCGCCAGGCTGTCAATTTTGGAAAACAAAAAGCTTCGATCAGGCATAAGATTATCTTTAATAAAATTAATTTATCTTGTCCGATTAATTTTAGTTGAATTTCTAAGGACTTGTGATGATCACCGGAGAAACGGGCTCCACACAAATAGTTATAACTTTTACAATTATTACTTTTTCTTGTTGAAATTTCGCTAAAGTCAAGTCGAAACATGATGTATTAATGCTATGTTTTATTTTTGTAAAATAAAGCAACTGACTAGCAAAAAAACGTTATTGAAAATCATCATTGTTTTGGGCCTCTAACTACCCTAACCCCTTAATGCAGTGCAGGTACAAAATTAGTTTGTAAGTAGCAGGCGAACTGGTTTCAGAAATACCAGTCTAGGACAATTTAAATACTATATAGTTAAACCGCTTTTTCCTTCCTCCACTTTTTTTAACCGACCCTCTATTTAATGTCTGATGCAGCTGTACTAAAAGAATGTCCGCAAGTTCATGTCTTAAGGTTGTATGCGATTTTTTATTATATTTTCGCCTTGTAATGGGGCTCCCCATAGAGGTTAAACAGCTTTGTTAACATGCCTTTCACATTTTCTGTGATTTGGTATTATCAAAAAGTGGCTAATAGCATAACAATTTGTATAAGGAAAACTAAGAATAAGCTGAGTTTGGTAAACTAGTAAAACAAGCTCTCGAAATTCTGAAAGATTCATTGCTTTAAAAACTGACTACTCCATCCAAAGCCCTTTCCAAGCATTTTTAAATAAAATTTAAACAAAATCTTCAATTTGTTTGAATAAAATCTCCGAGTGGACTACTAATGGCGCATAAAACTAAACGCAACAAAATCAAAACCAGCTGCTACTTCAATCAACAGCAATGCTAAGTCTCATATGAGGAGATTACGCCACCATGTAAACAGCGAAGCTTCAGCCCTAATTGAACCAGGTAGATGGAAAAAAGGCTCAAACGAAAAGAAAACCCCACCACCTCACGCAGTAACTCACTACTCTGAAAACTTTGTGCAGAGCATTATTAAATTTATTTGCGTTATACAAAATTAAATCCAAATTATGCTTAAAAAAAGCATTGGAAGGCATTGGTAAAGGAGCTACAAGCTCAAACCAACTCAAAGAGTGAAGGCAGTTGATGACTTGATGTACCGAAACTTCTGCGATTGCGGAAAGTGATGGAAACCTTTAAATTAACTTTTGCACGCTCCATTGCTTGTCTGGTTTGTATACTGCAGCTGCCTGGTTTACAAGTGTCAAATATGATTGAAGTACGACGCCACATTTTATACACACAGAATCCTGAATCAAAAAGGTCGTTTCCTTTTCTCGCCTCATTCTTAAAGATGTTTTAAAAGAGCAATCGACTGGCCGCCATTGTGGGAAAGCATTCGTTTTCTTGTTTCTTTGAGAAACTGGCGCAAGTCCTTTTCATTCTATTCAGGTAAACTACACACTTATTATGCGAGAACTGCCTTTCAGAAGAATTCGAATTCTTTCTTAGAATTCTCCCTTCTTTGCCAAAAAATCCATAAAGTGTTATTCCGCTCCAGTCTCCTCAGATGCTATCTACGTCTATGAATCTAGATGCTTAGAGATGCGTAGAGTACTATACTGCTTGATGTTGCTGTTTGTACTCTGATTGTTGCTATACTCCTCGAGAGGACTTTTTTAATCTTCGGTAGACACGCATTTTGTTTTGTTTTCTGACATAAACGACCACTGGGATAAGGTGCACCCCAATTCGTAAACCTTTTTCCACAAAGTTAAAGTTTTTTTATATGTTTGTCAGGTGATCATCAAAATACTGCGTCACGTGAAATAGTTCAAAAAGTGAAGAAGCGACTTGAGTGAAATCCCCAACGAGGTGTTAATCAAATGGCCAAGGAACTGAAAGTATTTGACCAAATACCATCCACCGCACACTGAAAAATGATCTCAAAGTTAAGCCTTACAAGATGCAAACGGCAAGCATGGCTAAAAACAACGCTCCGAGCTTCATAACGTCCACACAGTAACTCCGAATTCACCAGACGCGAATCAGATGAATCATTCTTTAGAGCCATTTTGGAGAGCAAGGTCCGAACTAAAAGATTCACCAGTCTTGAGGCGCTGAAAAAAGCCATTGTCCACGAGTGGGCCAAAATACCTACAAGTCACATTCGGGCAGCTGGCGATTCGTTTCTGAACCGTCTCAAGGTCATTGTCAAGGCAAAAGGTGGCCATATCGAGCAAAAGTAAGTTGAGTCTTAATTTTGTATTATTTTCACACATTTTTTACTTTGAATAGAATAAAAATAATTTTCAAACTAAATTAATGACCCTTTGAATTGGATACTCTTCGTATGCCGGACCCTGTAGACTTGTCAATATATGGAGTACACTTTTTTGACATTGACTGTATGTGCGAGAAAGATATGCGAATTACACACTGGGGTAAATTTCACCCAATCACTTTTTTAGATCTGCACGAATTCGATGGCGCACCAACTACTGAAGACTGCATGAAGTCGAAGAACAAAATCGGCGTTGCTAAAAGGCAGCTAAAGTTATATTTCCATATGTAGGTATATGTATATGAAATAAGGAAATCCCAGCACATCAAAAATTTTGTGGGGTGAGTCAGCTCACTGTGTCTACCGAAGGTTTATACTCACAAGGGATCCTCAATCAGAGTATTTCTTGAACTTTAAATGCTCTATTACTGCAGCATTAATTAAATTCCATAGAATTTCAAAATATGTGAAGTTTGATTATTTGATTTTAAAAAGTCGCTTGATAGATGCCTTGAAGCTCTATTAAAATTCCTTGACTACCTTTGTTCTGCTTATATATTTCCATTTGCAGTCAAAAAATGTATACCAGGCTAAAATTTCTAAAGTTAATTTCTTTTGCTGACTTTACGTGCAAAAACTAGTTTCACTTTTTCGTAAAAATAACATAAAAAAAAAAAATCCGAAAAGCCACTCTTACTATAAGAGTGATTCTGTCGGTTGACTATCTGCTTCCTCACTAGAGGAGAAAGGCTTGTAATTTCTCCTAAATATACTTAAAATTTCAGTTTAGTAAAAGTTAAATGGCTGCTGGCTAAAACTCAATAAATGCCACACCTCGTTTAATACAGAATTTTGACAAAAAAAACTAAAGACGTATTGTATATGCCATTTAATCCGTAGACAGAGAAAAAACGCGCGCCGATGCACTCGTATTTTTGCTAAATGCCAGTATGATGAACTTCATATACAGTCAGTCAGAAAAGTTTTGCCACAGGGATTCTTTTTTTTTAAATATTCACAATGTTTTTCGGGTTACCTTTTTTTCGCTAATTTTTTACCAAAATATGAATATCTTTAGTATAATAAAAGCAGTAAAAATGCAAATTTCAAACTTTGTCAAAAAAAATGAAATTTTCAGCAGGATTTCGAACTTTTTAAGAATTTAACATTTTTTTCTCGTATGTAGTTTTATATTTAGCTTATTTAATGAAAGTCAAGGAAGGTACTGCTTTGAAACTGCTGAAAATTTCCTTTGGTTTTTAATCATTTTTCCGCTGACGGTCTATGCATTTTGCCCCTCCAAGCGTTCAAGTGCTGAATATGTACATGGGAGGCAAGACTAAAAAGCAACATCTTACTAAAAATTTGTTGCACTGGAATTAAATGAGCTTAAACTGCATACCGAAATATTCATTGTAAAAAGATTGAACTTTTTTGTTTTTCGAATTTGCGCATACACTTCTGTTAGGTGTTTGGCTGAGTTGCTATTCCTATTATTGGTGTGCGTCTTCATTTTGTTCCACCAACGGAGGTACATACAGTTTCAAGCAGACTCCGAACGGCCGGTGTTTTTTTATGAGGAGCTTTTTGATGGCAGAAACCCACTCGGAAGTTTGCCATTGCCTGCCGATAAGCGAATTCTTCTTCTTCTTAATTGGCGCGATAACCGCTTACGCGATTTTGGCCGAGTTTAACAAAGCGCGCCAGTCGTTTCTTTCTCGTGCTAACCGGCGCCAATTGGACACCAAGTGAAGCTAAGTTCTTCTCCGCCTGATCTTTCCAAAGCAGAGGAGGCCTTCCCCTTCCTCTGCTAGCAACACCTGGTACCGCATCGAATACTTTCAGAGCCGGAGTGTTTGTATCCATTCGGACGACTTGACCACGCAACGTAGCCGCTGCATCTTTATTCGCTGCGCTATGTCGTCGTAAAACTCATACAGCTCATCGTTCCATCACCTGCGATATTCGCCGTTGCCAGAGAGCAAAGGTCCTAAAATCTTACGCAGAATCTTTCTCTCAAACACTCCAAGCGTCGCTTCATCGGATGTTGTCATCGTCCAAGCTTCTGCGCCATACGTTACGACGGGCATGATGAGAGCCTTGTAGAGTGTTAGTTTTGTTCGTCGAGAGAGGACTTTACTTCTCAGTTGCCTCCTTAGTCCTAAGTAGCACTTATTTGCAAGAGAGATTCTACTTGGATTTCCTGGCTGACATTGTCATCGGTACTTCGTTCTGTCCTCGTTCACCACCAGACCCATTCGCTTTTCCTCTTTATCCAGTTTGGTGAAGGCAGAACTAACAGCGCGGTTGTTAAGGCCGATGATGTCGATATCATCGGCATACGCCAACAATTGTACGCTCTTCTAAAATATTGTGCCTGAGCGATTAAGTTCGGCTCGTACGATGCTCTCCAACATCAGGTTAAAGAAGTCACACGACAGCGAGTCACCCTGTCTGAAACCTCGTTTGGTATCAAACGGCTCGGAGAGGTCCTTCCCAATTCTGACGGCGCTGCTGGTGTTGAGCAACGTCATCTTACATAGCCGTATTAGTTTTGCGGGGATACCAAATTCAGACATAGCGGCATACAGGTAACTTCTTTCCGTACTGTCGTATGGAGCTCTGAAATCGCCGAAAAGATGGTGTGTGTCGATTCTCCTTCCATGGGTCGTTTCCAAGATTTGGCGTATTGTGAATATTAGGTCGATGGTAGACTTTCCAGGTCTGAAGCCACACTGATAAGGTCCAATCAGTTGGTTGACGGTGGGCTTCAGCCTTTCACTCAATACGCTCGCTAGAACCTTATAGGTGATATTTAGAAGACTTCTTATGGATTGGGCAGAGCACACTTAAATTCCAATCGGCAGGCAAGCCTTCATCCGACCATATTTTGCATAGAAGCAAACCCAGCGCACAACCAGCTATACTGGAATACTTCGCTTTCCCACGTTAGCTCACTCCCGAACGGGTGTTCGGAAGCTACCCAAAGGATAAATGGGCTAATCCTGGACGTCGTGAGCTGCTTGAGCCATATACAGAAGAATCGTCCTGGCCACTCCCAAGTGAATGGCGATCAGTAACTTTCCTCACTTGCGATAAGCGACTGCTATTAGAAAAAACTGTTTCTATTATTTGCTCTTTCATGACTAGGTGTTCGAACCCACTCACTTCCGAATGGTAGTCAAGCACTAATCCATTCAACTACGGCGGTCACCAAAATACATACTAGCTGTTATAAAACTAACAGAACGTTTAGTTTTCCTTCTGGTATTACAAAGTGTGCTTTTCTTCCTTAAATAAGACCAGCCCCATTCATTAGAATGAACAAACGCCAGTTAAAAAAGCTAGTATATATGTAAGCGTAAGTGTACTTTGATAAATATTTTTCTTCGTTCATATGTATGATGGCGCACGAGTATGTGTGTATGTTGAGTTATATGAAATCGGAATTCCAGCACAATAGTTTGTTGCCATTCGCTTTTCTGTGCTCAATTTTTTACTGCTTGCCTTTATTGGCATTTGGTGATTTTGTCCTTTTGTGCATCTCAACTAAGTGCCACCTTTTACACACAAACGTGCATACTTATATGTATGTAGATGTAGACTTGCAGCATGTTAGCACAAATGCAGCTTTTGTTGCTGCTACGGCTACCAGCAATGGGTTTTGTAGCTATCGCTGCCGCGTTTGAATGGAAGTGAACTGCTGCTGCTGCTGTCGCTTATCACTGTCTCACATTTTGATATATGCGTGAGCATTGAAAAAACCATTCATTTGTATACAGAGAGATGTACGGTGAAGCAGCTGTCGGTGTGTACAAGTGACAGTGTGCCTTGCTTGATACCGAAAGTGATGGTAGTAGCTTCATAAAAAAAACTGACATTTCTGCTTTTAAATGCATACACATACAGATATACGTGTTCACAAAAAAGTCAGGCAAATATTTAAAGCAAATTTTCATCGATTATTTTTTTTTGTATTTGAGCTAATACAAGATTTTGCAACCAAATATTCGATAAGTCAAATTATGGTTTTTGTTTCTTGGAAAAGTGAATAATTTAAAATGTCAGTTTAGTTAGTCTTGTTATTCCTGATTCATTGGAGATACTTCGAAACACAGGCAGGTGCAATTTTTTATATTTTAAAGTGTATTTCATCGCTACCTAATAATTAGTAAAAGTCATTCGATCGAAATTCTCTATTCATGAAGTGATTCCGTGTCAAGCGATTCAAGTATTTTGGACATTATCGTCAATTCTGCTAAAAACTTGGTTTCCTTTTAGGCTGGAGTATAAAAAGAAGTTAACTGTGTTTTGAAAAAAAAAATTATAATTTTTAGATAGTAGGCTGGAGTATGAATCAAATAAGCTGAAACTAATGTTCACATTTAGTGTATAGTTTTTTTAATGAAATAAATTCCATTTTTTTTGAAGATATTTGTATACCAATTTTTTTTTATGTTTTTAATGATAAAATATTCTTAAAAAAAAAATAATAATTTCTGAAAAAAATATGAATTTTTTTGTTAACAAACTCTGGATTTAGATGCTTCCTATTAAAACTTACACTAAGCGCAGTCTGATAGTGGGATTCAGCTAACTTTTTGAGTTATTTTCAAGTACGTATTGGGAATCAATAAGAAATGCCGCTCTAGCGTAGCGAACAAGTGAAATGGACTCTAGATTTGCCCCAACAATGGCATACAGTTGCAGGCTCGAGCCTCGCTTTGTGTGTAACATCGCTGTTCCTAGGCAACATTTTATCAAAAACAGCGGCCTGTTTAAAATCTGGCTCAAAGAGCGCTGAAAGTGACAGCATAGAGTTCCCAACATTACTTCTAATAGAGATCGAAGCATTGAAAAATAAATAGAAGAACTAATTAAACTTTTTATTCTATTATTAAACCGGCCTTGAGCTCACAAAATAGTAATAATATGATTAATATTGATTAACGCTAGAACAAATTTTTCTGAGCTCAAAAAATAGTAATAATTGATTAATATTGATTACCGCTAGAACACGTTTTTCTGAGCGATGAATAGTTTTTCTTCCTTTAGATAGAGAGCGCAACAAGGGGAATCAGTGGACGACTTCGGACCACTTCGACTCTAGCGCTTAAAGCTATGCTCAATGTGGAACCCATGGACATCGCAAGGAAAACCACACCTGCACGCGCCGCAATCAGATTGAGATGTTGATGTAGATGTGTTTAACTAGACTTAAGCTAAGGACATCCTAGTATTCTCAAACACTTTGAGTTCATCCCCATGGTGTTGGATCAATGTACACCTTTGCTGGGTCCGAGCAGTACTATTTCCAAAAATATTGGGTAAAAAGATGACAAATTACAAATTATGGTTAATAACAATAAAATATTTAATAATTTATTTAATAAAATTATTTTTCAATAGATTTTGGTCAAAGATATTAGTTCGTTTCGAGAATTTTATGAGAGATTCGATTTTCAGGACCGAGAGTACTGAAAGATTGTCAATTGTTGGAGAGCCTAAAAGAGCGAGTCCACTTCTGGTTAGGCCGGGACAACTGCACAGCAAATGCCTTATCGATGCTTCCTCATCTTCGTCCTCGCAGTATTAGCACAGGTCGTTATTGATGAACGTCGAACCGACGTGCATGAGTGCCCAAAAGCAGTGGCCGCTGATAAGAATATTATATGCCTTAGTTCGTGTTTCGAAAGACTTATAAGGGTTATTGTCTGTTTCAGATTGTAAGATGGCCAGATTTATCTAGTCATAACGCAAGTATTTTCCATTCGCAACCTCTGATTAGCAATACTGTGCAATTCTCGATCAATAATCATTTTACATGTTGAGAGTGAAATGTGGAATCTGGGTAAGCTACTAACATTTGACTGCGCAGCTCCAGCTCTTGTAAGCTAATCAACTTTGCAGTTACTTTCGAATCCACTGTGACTCGGTATCCAGATAACTTGACAGAATTCTGAACTCTTCTTTCGTTAGAGATAGAGACAGGATTGAATCTATTTGAGTAGGTTAAGAGGAACTGAGTGCTCGAACGGCTGCTTGACTGTCAGTGATAAAGCGGATATCCTCTAGTGATATTCCTTTTTTAATAGAGTTTTCACAGCAACGTATTACTTCAATAAAATTTATTATTTTTTTAATAAAAATAATTAATAATAATAAAACAATTAATAATTTTTTTAATAAAAATATAACTTTTTCAACTAAACAAAAATGTATTGAAAATATATATATAAATACATAAATATATGTATATATATGTATATATACTTTTATACTATCATTTTTTTATATTCATTAATTTTTTAAATAAAAAATGTTAATTAGAAAGTATAAAACTAAACAATTTTTTAAATCTAAATTTTATTTATTTCTTGTCAATTAAACTTTGTTTCTTAAATTAACCTATTTGAAAGCATCTATGAGAATCTAGTTTTTGTAGTACAAAGTAAATATTTTTTAATAAAAATACAAATAAAAAATTAATTTTTGCAATAAAAAACTAAAAAGATTTTTCTTTTTATTAAGAAATTAAAGAAATAATTTTTTTTTATTTTTTATTGAAACATAATATGATAAAAAAAATTTTTTATTTTTTGTTCAGAAATAAAAAATTTAATCAAATTTAATTAAATTAAATCAAAACATATAATTTTTCCTATTAATAAAAAAAAAAACATTTTTATAAAAATAAAAACAAAAATTAATTTTTGCATGATAAAAACCAAAAAAATTATTACTTTATATTAAAAATTTTTTTATATATAGATATGTTATTTTTTATTAAAAATAAATACATATATAGATTATTATTGTTTTGTTGAAAAACAAAAATAAGAATAAGTTAACTTAAATGAAATCAAAAATTAAAATTCTCTCTATTAATTAAAGAAAATTTTTTCTATAAAAATAAAAATGAAAATTTATTTTCCCAATAAAAAACTTAAAACAAATACTATTTTTTATTAAAAACTAAAAGAGATAAAAAATGTATTATTTATTAAAAAAAATATTATTTTTCGTTGTAATCAATTTAAATTAAATACAAATAATAAAAATTATTTTTGTTAATTAAAAATAGAAGTCTTTTAATAAAAATTTTTCGTTTGGTTTCGCTTATAAGATAAAAATGACTTGTGAGCAAAATAGAATTAATATAGCTTATTAATATTGAACAAAAAACTGCTTTACCAGAATCAAACTAGTGATATTTGCAACTAAAAATTGAGACATGAATGTTTTAATTTGAGAATAAATGAAAAGGGGAAATTCGTTTCTAATGAAATACTAGAAGCCTAAAGCGGTCACAGGCTGGCTAAGTTGACCAAGTTTTACTTAAAATTATCTTCGAAAAAAAGACAAAATTAACATAAAAAATCGCATTTTTTAGATTTCGTTGATACAACTTAAAGCAAATGTATGAAAACCTTTTAAGTCAAAACTTTTCTACTACTTGCAGTTATTTTTTGAAAAAATAAAATTATTTGTAATAAAAAATATTCATGAAAAAATCGATTATCGCGGATGTTTTCAATTAATTTCACCGAAATCTTAATATTTCTTCGAATATTTTGGTGCAAGTCGTAAAATCTAATTGTGGTGAGACACCCTAATGTATAACCACAAATCTACGAGTACAAAGTGCACACATACACATATGTACATAGGCACTTTATCACTTTCTCATGTGCAGCTATAAATTTATCACTGCCATAACTTGGCTATAAACTCATCCTTCAACGGCAGTCTGGCGTGATATCGTCAAGGTGGCGAGTGCAGCATAGCGGGAGCAGCACCTGCGCAACCTCCAGAATAGCAATGTAGTGACAGACATTTTTAAAATTGGAAAAATAATGCAAGGCAAATGTTTTCATCTGCATACACACACACATCACATATATCGTAATGGCATAGCAAACACATACACATGCACACATTTACACAATCTGTTTATTTATAGCTACTTATTTATTTATTTGCACTGAGTTCATTCCGTACTGACACAATTATTTGCTTTCGCTTGTCACTACGTACTTACGATTTGTTTGCAGTTTATTTCCATACATTTATTTGCATTTGTTTGTCGCAAAAACACACACACAGACGCATATCGCGCACACAAATAGTTAATACTTTTTGTTCTCACATTTTTCACTTTCAATTAAAATTCCAGCGTAAACAGCGCGGTACGCGTTAACGCTGACATCAGCAGCGCATTTAAATGCTGTAACTGCTCCCAAATGAGCGGATACAGTTACAAATGAGCGCTTAGCTAACAGCAACGGTATGTTTGTGTGATTGTTTCTACATTTATCACACATACATATGTGCATATATACCTATATGTCTGTGGGCAAACATACATTCACACATACATGCACAGCAACATACCGAGTAGTGACGAATTTGCATGCCAAGTGTATGCAGCGTCAAATCGACAAACATCCGCTAATACTCGTAAGACTAACCAACCGTGCGTCGATCGGCCAATACTAAGCTCGACCAACTCGTCAGCCAATTTTCGTTCGCTTTTGGTTGTTTTAGTGCTAATTTGTTGCTGTGCTGACATTTACCGTTTGTGGTAGCAGTTGGTCGTAGTCAAACATGTGGCTTTATTGGCACAACTACCGGCCTACCTTTTGACGACTATCTTGTTGTTGTATTACAATTATTGCACGTTTAAGGCACTCTGATGTCAAGGTGGTGTTTGCTGGACTCACCTCACCATCGCCTGATTGCCTTGGCTGGCTCGCTTGATTACTTTCATGCTTAGAAAAAGTGTGTGTATGTATGTACGTTTTTATTCACTTGTGTGCAATAGTATGGATGTGTGTGTAAGCATGATGGTGATTGTGTGTGCACCCAGCCAAAAAATGGCTAACAAGTTTCCAAAGCGGCGTGGCAAGGAATACCGGGACTAGTCGTAGACTAGTAATACACTAGTCCTGTAAATTTCTGGTTCAGCACTAGCATTGAATATTTCATTCACGCAATTGCAGACAAAAAATGTATCAACGTTCTAGTGAATTCTGTCGATTAGAGCCAAGTCTACTGAGTTGTTCGGTGTCCAGCAGTGGTCTATTTTTATATTCCTCAGATTCTTTCAGAAAACATGGTTTAAGCTGCACGCAGTCTAATGGTATGGGTATCAAATGAAAAAAGAGCGCAAGAAAAGGGAGTAAAAAAAGTCTTATATTGAAGCTTTTCTAAAGAAAAATTACAGAAAATTCAATTTTAATATTTATTCTCGAATATTTTTGAAGAAAACCCAAATATTTCTGCCAACAAAAAAATGCATTTTCATAGGTACAATTTTTCCTCTCTAACGCAAAAATTTTAATTTTATCCGATTACCAGTTCGGTGCAACACAAAACTTTAAAATAACCGCTTTTTAAAGAGTCATATAACTTCAAACGGCCATTTTATTTTAAAGGAAACAAAATTTGCAATTTATTCAATTTATTTTATAATTTCGGAAATACAAAAAAGCGTTTGAAAACTTGCTTGGTATCAAATGAACAATGTGCATTAAGTCATCTCAATAAAAATATGTATGCCTCACATGTGTTGCCCCTTTGGGGAACTTGTTATCCCTATAGGGTGCGTCCCCGAGTGGTGGATAGGGGAACGCCTCCCAGATATGGAAGATAGAAGAGCAGGTCTCTCGCGAACCGCACAGGTCGAAGACGTAAGCTTCGATAAAAAAAACTCCCTCAACTCAAGGTGTGATGCGACCCGTGCCTATTGAGTGGGTTTGGCAGCCGGGGGACTAAATAAGGCTGTCTTCGAACGGAGCCCTCCTGATATCAGGCCGCCTCAGGTTGTAACGGTGCCCTTGCCATGGTATGGAGCGCTGCCATGGTCGACAGGATATTTCCCATGGCGACATGCGCAGCTCCCTTGGCGGAGCAGGTGACTGTACGAACCAGATGAAATGATCAAACAAAAAAATAATAATTCGGATGGCGGAAAAACAAACACGAAACAAACCGACAAAATGACTGGAAAACATGCGGACGCATCGATAGCACGGACTAATAAAAAACGAGCACGCGGACAAAACCACAGGACAAGCAAACAGATAGACAGGAGAAAGGGACGGGCGCACTAAAAAAACAGTCAGAAAAATGGACAAGACGTGCGAGCATTGAGCCTTTAGCCTCCAGCCAAGAAACAGTTGAGGGCAAAGCTGTGGGCCACAGTACGCCAACAACTATAAATCAACCAACAACATTCGCAAAAGCCAGGGGCAAAAGCGTGGTAATAAAGGTCCCTCGAGGCATAAACTCTACCAGAGGTCTCTCGCTATCCTTGGCAGGATTCGAAAAAACGAAACCGAAGGTAAAATTGAACCAACCAACCAAAAGTGTTGCTTTAAAGTCAGCTATTCGAAAGTCTCACTCGAAATGCAAAAATTGAAAACAAAAAAAAAACCAAGGAGGTCAATAGTATCGTTTTACTTTTCAAATCAAATTTAAGCTCCAAACAAAAATTCAAAGCATAAATTACAAAAATTTGCTTCAGTGTAAGGTGGCGCAAAAGTAATCATCCAATTCTGTTTTCGAATAACTTTTCTACTAACCAAACACTACTATCCTAATTTCGTTTATTTATTTACTTCAAATATAATTATGAATAATATTATTACAAAATCAGGGCAACTAGCAGCTGGGGCAATCAGCCTCGGTGCCCAAATTTTAGCATTTTGTGCAAATTAACATTGAAAACCAAGTTTATTCCAAATAAAATGCACAAAGCTTAATTGTATTCGTTTACAGTTAGCTTTCGATATCTTTAAGCACTAGTTAGAAACCAAATGATACTATTCCCGCCACCTGAACCAATTCCACTCAATCTGTTATCAACTTCATCTTGGTCTTAGTAGAATTGCCCAAAATATCGATACCTGATTTGTTTCAAAATAGGGCACCCTCCTAGGAAGTGTGCTATGTTTTCTAATTCGTTTCAGTTACTCCGACAGCCGAGTGGCAATTAGGGCCTCGGATCAGTGACGGTGCATTCGAGACTGGTCGGGGAATGCCTGGTCTCTCTTTCGACTGCACCCCAATTCTTTGACATAAGCCTCATCTGGGTTCCTGGTCACAGCGACATTGCGGGAAACTTGAATATAAGTTATACTTTTGTGTGGATAAGTGGAAGAGTTTTAAACAAATTTCCTTAAACATTTTTTTTTACAGGTGGCACCACCTTTTTTTTTTTAATTAAGAAGTTAAATACAAAAATATATTAATTGCAAGCAAATAGATGTTGGCGTGTTGGGACAGCTCTGATCTAGTAATAATTTTGAATTGGGTTGCCACCTAATTTTAAAGAAACATTTAAGTTAATAATATAATTTAATTACAGTTTATGATATGCGTATCTAAAAAGCTGTGTTGGAAAGAATGCACAAAGCATTAATAAAAATTATTTCTGTCAAGCGTTGCCACCTTATTCTAAAGACCAACATAGTAAATATGACTGTATAGAGAACTAAGTATTGGGATGTGGGTATAGCCCTATTAATGATTTAGAAAGTTTTAATCAAAAAATTTTTTTTTTCAATGGCTTTGCCACTTTCTTTTTAAATCAGAATATAATAATAATGTTCTGCTCCTAATTTTGGCGCAGTATTAGGCGAAAAGCAACATCGAATTTACAATTTGATTTATAAGTGTGAAATATAATATATTTAGCAATTCTTTTATATAGGGTGCGACACTCGCAGTGTAACCAACTTCAGACCGCTCGCGCAGCCGTTTAAATGGGCATCAGCTGTCTGTTCATTGGCTAAATGACAGTCCAGAGTATTGTTTACAAGCACGCTGAAGTAGTGAGCTCGAGCGCCTTAGAGTAAATCAAATTTTGTTTATCGCACCATTACTTGTTACAATGATACTGTTAGGATCGCGAATCGTCATGGAGGTGGTCATCAAAAGACTGCAGCGTCACGTGAAATGGTTCAAAAAGTGCAGAAGTGAGATCCCCGACGAAGTGCCAATCAACTGGCCGTAGCATTCGCCGCATACTGAAAAATGATCCCAAAGTCAAGCCTTACACGATCCAAAAGACGCATGATCTCACACCAAAGCAGCAACAAGTCGGACTTGAGAGAGCGAAGGAGTTGCTTGGCTTGGACGAATGCGACCAATTTTCGAACCTTGAGCGTTCTGACGAGAAAATTTTTCAAATTGAGCAATTCGTAAACTCCCAAAATGCTAGGGTTTGTTTGACCGACCGATCATACGAGAATTTGAGTCATCGATTGGCCACCAGGAGGCAGCACCCACCACAGGTAATGGTTTGAGTCGCTGTAGCCGCTGTAACCGCAGATGGGCGCCGTCCAATCGCTTTCATCGAGCCTGACGTCAAGGTAATTGCGAAATATTATCGGGAAATAATTCTGGAGGTTGCTTTAAAACCGTGGGGAGACAAATATTGCGATGGCAGACCATGGCCGTTTCAGCAGGACGCGGCACCGTCTCACAAAGCTCAAGTGAGCCAAGAATGGCTAAAAAACAACGTTCCGAACTTCATAACGCCTACACAAAGGCTCTTAAATTCACCAGACGCGCATACGATAGATTATTCTCTTTGGGTCATTTTGGAGAGCAAGGTCCGAATGAAAAGATTCACCAGTCTCGAGGCGCTGAAAAAATCCATTGTACGTGAGTGGGCGAAAATACCTGCAAGACACATTCTGGACCATCTCAAGACCATAGTACAGGCAAAAGGTGGTCATATGGAGCAAAAGTAAATTGATTCTTAATTTTGTATTATTTTCACGCATTTTTTACTTTGAATTAAATAAAAGTAATTTTCGAAACTAAATGTATGTCCTTTTTAATTTGGCGGGCCCTGTACTTATGTGTTTAGGATGGCTTAAAGCTTATCATCCAATTTTGTGTTTGAATAAATTTTTTATTGCTTAAGAAATTATTTAACTGTGGTCATACAATTCTAGCAACTTGTATGGCTCCACGAGAGGCGTAATTTTCGATGACCTTGTAGGCCAGCTTATGTAATAACCTGTTCGATACAATATTTTTATGTGTTGGGACAACCTAATGACATTAGTTATATCCTAGTGCCATTGAAGTCAGCAATGGCGCTCCTAGAAAGGCATCTTTCTAACTTTTGCTTAGCTAACTAGGTATTCCTGTTTAAATGACGCCATTAAAGAAGGCCTTTAACAGCAGGAACTCCATCTACAGAGGCTTAAATCACCAAACCGTGCTAACTTGCCAATGCAAATGAGAAAAGACAGCAACTGAAAGTTTGTCTCAGATTAAAAAAGATATATAGTACTTATATAAATACCCCCCTTTTCCTTTATTTTGACAATTTTTAGTAATTAATTAACTACTAAGAGATAGAGAAAGTGTGACAGATCGACCCCCTGTAGGGAGAACCAAAGTTAAGAGAATCAGGGGCGGCCTCACCCAGTTGCCTTTTTCCCTTCACTCCAATTTAAAAATGTGGCTCACTAGTAAATTAATTAAATGCATTTTTCACTCACTATCAACGCCCTTTGCAATTTATCCTTCTTAACTACACTCTACTGTAATACTCATGCACAAAATGTGGTATTAAAATTGCTGCACTGCTTATTCGTGGATGTACTGCAGCAGACTTTACATAGCCAAAGCTAAAACTACTTGTGTAAGTAAGTACTAATATTTACGTACTCACTCATGCTAAGCTGCAATTGCTTCGTGAGTGAAAGTGTTTACTTACACATACATGCATACATGCATACATATGAACATCGATGCACACCCTGTAGGAGCAGTCCAAGCTGGTTTGCAAATTCTTATAGCTAAATTGAACTAATTGTAAAACTATTTGAGAATAAATTTAAAAACCCATTGCTTTGTAATGAGAGGATTTTTTGATTTGTGGTTAGCTGTTGTCGTCATCTTGGATATTAGTTCATACTGCCGATTTCACTAATTTTTATCTCGCAGTTTCTCTACAAAACTGATACGGTTTGTGTACCAAGCGCTGAAAATTTTGCGGGGAGTCAATTAACTTATACCGTCTGTTCATTCGCGCCCGTGGCAGATACTGTAAATGTTTAGATTTGTGAAGGCGATTTGCTTAATATTATTAGAGAAACATTTTGCGCAAAACTTTAAAAACTTTGGCGTGGCTCTTTCCACATTCGAAAGGCATATCTATGAAAATTCTTTTAACTTGTCGCATTCAGCACATTTGATACTACCAATCTAGATTTTGCTAGATTTTAGAATTAAAGATCCAAATTAGTCAACTCCTGTAAGGAGGAGATCAAATATCTTGGGTGTGCAGGTAGCATTTCTCTGATCTGGATTCCAGGACATTGAAACATAGAGGGAAATAATTGCAGATGAGCTTGCCAGGAATGAGTCGACTGACTTGAACTCAGAGACCTCCTAACCAGGCAGGTTTGTACTTACCTACATAGAATTGAAAAAAGTGTTCATGTAACGGTAATTATCCAAAGTGCTATAAATAAGGCATTTCTGAGACCATCAAAAACGTTTTTTTAAATATGGCAAAAATGCGGAATTTTCGTGACCATTAAAAATTATTTTTAAGTTAACGGTAATTTTCTAAAATGCAGTATTTCTGTAGCCGTAAAAGAAAGTTTTCTTGTAACGGTATTTTTCAAAAATGCTAAAACTGCGGTATTGCTGTGACTATTAAAAATTATTTTTCAAATTTATCAAAAATGCGGTACTTTTATAATCACTAAATAATATTTTTCAAGTAACGGTATTTTTCAAAAATGCGGCATTTCTGTGACAATTAATAATTATTTTTCAAGCAACGGCACCTTTGAAATATATCAAAAATGCGGTATTTCTGTAAAAAATATAAAACTTTTCATGCAACGGTAATTCTCTAAAATGTAAAAAATTTCTGCCATCATTAAAAAATTGTTCTTGGAACGGAGAAGTTTTTCAAGTTTTTTTAGAATTTCGCAGTTCAGAAAGTTAGAAATTTTAATAAATAAGATACAGTATTAAAAAGTCATGAAATCGGATACAAACCACGCCCCATTGCGCATGTAACAAACTGCTTCATTTCAAAAAAGGGTGTTGTTCAAGCACTTTTATAGTTGTTTGCATTTATCGCTGAAAGCATCAAAATATTCTACCAAACTACAACATTTAGTTCACTTTCCTACCGGGGCATTGCTTGCATGCACATAGATACGGTTATATATGGTCTAAATGGCTAAAAGTTTAGTTAAATTGTAAAACTGAAGTAAAGCGCTTATGAGCTTTTCACTTTTAATTTCTATTATCCTTGATTTTTGTTGCTTTTTTCAATGCTTTACAGTTGTGCAAAAGTAATTAGTAAAGTTGCATTTGTTTGTTGTTGGATGACGCATATAACCCAGTTATGGTAATCATTTTGGCAGTAGTTAGGTAATATAAAACAGTGTCTATTTTCAAGATTTTGTTGTAAACATTTATTCTAGTGATTGCTACTCCAGTAATATACCTTTAGTTCAAAAAGTAAAGATTGAGAGACAAAGTAAAAGTCGAGAAGAGAGGTAATAATTACTTGACTTTGTACTTTTTTTATTGACTGCGCAGTTTGTTTGCATCGCAATATTTTAATTTTAGTAGAATATATTGTAGTAAAGGTATCAGCTTATTTTAACCTATAGTCGAGGGAGCAACCAACATTTAAGGGAAATAATTACTATGACCAAATAAAGGGTGGTTAAATTTCAACGGCCGATGTTGAATGTGAACCACACCTAAACGTCAAGTTTTTTTCTGCATTTCAATTTCAGACTAACTCAATTTGAACCATGGAAAGATACATAATCGAACAACACGTTAAAGTTATTCAAGCTTATTATGAAAACGGGCGTTCACATCAAAATGCATATCGCGCACTTCATCTTCAGTGATGAGGCACATTTTCACCTCAGTGGATTCGCCAATAAGCGGAATTGCCGCAATGCACCCACAAAGAGTGTGTACAGACAAACTCGTTTGATTGTCCGGCGGCAATGCTGAGAAAAACGGTTTGAATTCAATGAACTCCAAAAGTGTACTGTTTTATTTTGCATATAGGCTTGCTTATATACATACACACATACTTAATTCTAAAGGTTCTAATTCTAATTTGGTCCCCTTTAAGGGGGTATTCTGGTCTAGAGCCCTACTTTTTGGGTATTTTTCAAACTAGGATAAAAGAAAAATTAAAAACATTTTTACTATCCATTTTTTTATATAATATTTATTGATGTTTAAGGTATATAAAAAAAATTAAAAAAAAAAAAAGTCAAAAATTCATCCAGTGACAGGTCGGTGAAGTAGGGGTTGCTAGTCAAACAGTGCTCCCTGGTTGACATGATTCCAACCCTTGTAGTGATCTAAATCGAACAAACAAAGAAAATTCTTAATTAGTAAAGATGTCGCTACATCTTGAGCCTCGGCCGAAAAAAAAAATAAAAATTCACAAAATGGCGCCTACTTGAAAAAAAAAATTTTTTTTACCCCTCTTTTTTGACCTTTACGAATTTTTTAAAAATACTTCAAATTAAAATTTTTCAATATCCAAGGCTCCAGTGATAAAGAGATGTATGAAAAAGATTCTCACCAAATTTCAAAGGGATCGGTCAAATAGAACTTCAGATATCGTGTCAACCACCTCAGCAAAAGGAGTTTTGAGAAAAACGCGTTTGAATTTCGCCGTCCGCTCAAACCAGTCTAGCTGTCGCGTCACTAAAATAGTTGTAATTTCGAAAATAATTCGAATTTTGCAAAATCCTTTTAAGAGCATATTTTTGAAAGTCTAAGCTTTGAAAATATGCAAAAAAAAAAATTGATTTTTTCAATTTTCTAGACCAGAATACCCCCTTAATCACCTAATGTTCAAGGTTGGTCCTCTTTAATCACCTGATGTTCAAGGTTGCGGGAATGCAATGCAGGGGCGGATCAAATGATGCTGTCAATAGGGCGCTCATAATATGACCAATCATGTGCAGGGGCGGATCAAAGGATGCGGTCAAAAAGGGCGCATATAATGTGACCAAACATCCCGGGCCCGTTGAAATGTATTTCAAGCAGGTAGTACAGCTATTTTATGAACTGGTCGGCGTAAGATTCCTCTTGAAGTTTTAACATCGACGACTCTAATGCGATTATCACTGCCAGCAATGCACTTGATGATACGTCCCATCGTCCATCGCTGTGGAGGGGCGTTTTCGTCGTGGATAATCACTAGCAATCCTTCGAATACATTAGGATTACCACTCGTCCATTTGGTCCGCGCTTGCAAGCTGTTTATATATTCATGTGACCATCTTCGCCAAAACGACTGTTTGATCGCAACAGTGCGAGCCCATTTGCTAATATGATCCATGGGATTGCTTTAAGAGAGCTACCTATTAAAAAATGGCCTGGAGTCAGTGCTTCAAGGTCGTTCGGGTCTGATGACAAAGGTGAAATTGGCCGTGAATTTAGTATCGCTTCGATAGAAATCATCACTGTGTTCAATTCCTCAAAGGTAAGGCGACCATTCGCCACACTGCGGTTCAAAAGACCCTTTGCTGACTTCACAGCGGCCTCCCATAGGCCTCCAAAATGCGGAGCCCTAGGGGGAATAAAGTGGAAATTTATAAACTGATTAGTACAATAATTTATAATTGACTCTTGATGTTTTTGATGAAATAAAAACTTCTTCAACTCTTGAAGTTTTCTGCTGGCACCTACAAAATTAGTCGCGTTATCACAGTATATATCAGTTGGTAATCCTCGCCTGCCGATCATACGCTTCAGTGCGGCCAGAAATGCATCTGTTGACAAGTCAGATACTATTTCTATGTGTACTGCCTTCGTTGAGAAGCACACAAAGATGGCTATATAAGTTTTGTATGGTCCTTTGCCTCGAATGCGCAGGTATGTTTCAATTGGCCCGCAAAAGTCTATACCACACCGTGCGAACGGTCTAGATGGCGTAAGACGTGATACAGGAAGATTGCCCATCGTCTGTTGAAATAATTTCGGCTTATATCTTACACAATGTATGCAAGATCTCACAATGCGACGTGCCACATCTCTTGCATTTATGACCCAGAATTGAAGACGTAGTAATGCCACGAGTGCTTTAGCACCTGCATGGTAATGAGTGATGTGTAAATGTCGAATATAGAGCTCCACGAAGTGGCATTTTCCTGGCAATATGATAGGGTGTTTCTGAAACTCTGCCAAATCTGCTAGCTCAAGACGCCCACCCACTAGTAGTAGACGAAAGCCACCATGAATCTGCAGAAACGGGTTGAGAAATTTAAGTGGCCCAGATATTGTTTTGTTTTGGTTGATCAGCCGTATTTCGTCAGCGAAGTGCTGTTGTTGCACATTCCAAACAATGCACCACAGCGCTTGCTTCAAATCTTGAGGCGATAGAGTTCCTTTGTCTAGGTGAATTTCAAGCGGCCTACTTGTTAATTGATGAAAACGAAATAGCCATGCTACAACTCGTAAGCAATGATTGTATGTACTGTTTCTCTCAAGCACCTTCAAAATGTAGTTTTCTTCGATGACTGCTTTAAAAGCTGACTTACGTTTTTCTCGAGAAACTTCTTCCATGTCGAGTTGGCCACATTGATTGCTGGGCCAGTTTTCGGGTTCAAGTTGCAAGAATGATGGTCCTGAAAACCAAATTGAACTGCTTAGTTCAAGTGCAGTACAACCTCGTGACACGATATCAGCCGGGTTGCACTTTGTTGGGACATGCCGCCATCTTACATCTGCTGTGAGATCTTGAATCTCTGACACTCGATTACCGACGAATGTTGATAGGGTAGCTGAGTGCAGTTCAAGCCAATGTAGCACAATTTGTGAATCAGTCCACAGAAACACAGTGGTGTTGGCGTTGAATAAAGGTTTTATTTTTGCTAGTAGACGTGCCAACAGCAAGGCGCCACACAACTCGAGTTTAGGTAGCGATTGCTTCTTAATTGGAGCTACACGCGACTTGGCAGTCAAAAGGGTGA
>JAYXIM010047152.1:0-60550 GCA_037575425.1 Anastrepha fraterculus | reverse complement strand
ACCCTCCAAACTGTTGTACTCATCTTGAGTTCGATTCAGGTTAGAATACGCGGTATTCGTTTGGTGGCCGTTCATGCAGTCGATATTAATAACAGGTAATTCAATAAGTTTTGTGGTTCGATAAGAGAGCTCATTGCTACTAGCATACATTTCTACGATGGAAAAAATCAAGTATCGTGCGGTGATTGAATTTTTATTTTTGCAAAGTTTAAAGGCAAAGGAAATTTATGAACAAATGTTAAAAGTGTATACGGACTTTTCGCCCTCAATAAGAACAATGGAAAAATGGGTTGTTGAATTTAAACGTGATTGTACAAGCCTTGAAGACGATTCACCTCAAGCATGTTAAAAAATAGAAACAACACCAGAAGACGTAGACAAAATACAGGATATCGTGTTGGAAAACCGTGGAGTGATTGAACGCGATTTAGTTGAAGCCCTAGGCATCTCATTGGGCTGTGTAAGCAATATTTTGACTGAAATATTGGGTTTCAGAAAGCTGTTTGCACAATGGGTGCCTCATTCGCTAAAAATGCAACAAAAGCACATTCGAAAGCGACTTTCTCAGCAACATTTAAAGCTTTTTCGTAACAATAGAGTGGATTTTCCTACGCTGGCTGGGTCATGTCGTCCGAGTCGGCACAAACGCTCTGGCTCTGAAAGTATTCGTTGCGGTACTAACTGGTGGTAGCAGAGGAAGAGGAAAAATCAGCTCGAGAAGGACTTGGCTTCACTTGGTGTGTCCAATTGGCGCCGATTAGCACGAGAAAGAAACGACTGGCGCACTTTGTTAAATTCGGCCAAACTCGCGTAAGTGGTTATTACGCCAATTAAGAAGAAGAATAGTGTATTTTGCCCATCGATTCATCACTATGAAGGAGACTTGCTTCCATCACCAAGATCCTAAATAAAAACAAGAGGCTAAAAAGTTATGTGATCTTGGTTCTTCGGCTCCGAAACGAGTTCGTGTCCAGAAATCGGTCAATAAAGTGTTAGCAGCAGTTTTTTGGAATGCGAAAGGAATTTTGTTTGTGGATTACTTGCAAACTGGTAAAACAATAAATTCTGAAAATTATTGAATCTTTTTAGACCAGCTGCAGGAAAAAATTCGTGAAAAAAGACCCAGTTTGGAAAAGAAAAAGATTCTTTTTCATCAGGGCCATGACAAACTCATGTCCTTAGAGTCTAGGCGTGTTCCATTGTCAATGTGTTTTGTCTTTGATATTTGTGCGTGCTCAATAGATTGTCCGTATCTGGTTAAAAAAAAACTATTTTTAATATTCCCTCAGCCTTTTCCGTTGTAATGAATTATTTTTTGTGCGTGCGAGTATTGCTAAAACTGTTTATGGGGTGAATGTTCCTTTTGGGAGGACGCTGGCTCAATTTAATGCTTATTCTTCTTCCTCGGACTTTCATTTTTCTTACGTTAAGAGTACTGTTAAAAAGTTACTTATACGACTCTTGTCACAGGATCTTTGTTTGTCTCTATCTTATAGTCTGGAAGCATCCTAATTGTTGATTGATAAATCAATTAATTGCAAGGCATAAGATGATAAAAAGTGTTTGCTTTCGAATGATAATCAATCTCATATCATTTGCATATCAATACGTTTATGCATAATCATTACAATTGAAAGATATTTGGTGTTATTACTGGCTAAAGTTTTTTATATTAAATACAATATGTATAATCATTTGTTGATTTTTATTTACAAAATACATTCCACGGCACTCATCCTTTTCTTGTTAATTATCTGGCGCATTGAAGTAGCAGATATTGTCCACAAGTTTATCCAGTGCTTGAACATAAGATGGGGAACTAAAATTACTCAATGTGTCCACGAAATATCGTTTCACTTGATTTGTGTACAGCTGAAGTATGGGAAAGAAGAAATTTTGTTTAGCATATATGTATTTAATTAGTTAGTTAGGAGCTTATATAGTATTTGTGGAACACCCTTCGCCCAGCTAAATGACTCGACAACATAGCATTCAATTTATCTTAGATTAGATACCTTATTCTTCTTCTTTATTCAGCCTATTCAATTTCGAATTAAAAGCGATCTTACAGATTCGATTTCTTAACTAAATAAATATACATTTCAGCTTACAAAACTGAACCTATTTAATATTATATTATTTACAATTAATCTACATAGTTCTGCCATAAGTTCTGTTACAAGTTAGGCCCGTTACAGATGTGAAAGCATAATAGGGTGTTTTTCGTAGATGGTCTTTTTGACAGCTGTCACTTGATTTATGTTCAGTTTGGTTTGCCATTTCATAATGAATAGACTTATATCTGAACAACGTTTGCAAATCGTGCAAATTTATTACGAAAATAATGGTTCGGTTCGCGCGACGCATCGCGCGCTGCGTCCAATATTCGGTCGACATAATCGTCCATCAGAGTCACTAATTCGATTAACCATGGATCGGTTTCGCACCACGTTTGCTCTAGTGAATAATACGCATCCTCAGAGACGTCGTACAGTGCGCACCGAAGACGCTATTGCTGCTGTGGAGCACAGTATCGAAGATGACCCGAATGAGTCCATCCGCCATCGCGCGCAGCAATTGGAGATGTGCCCATCCACTTTATGGAAGATTTTGCGGAAGGATCTTGGTTTGCGGGCTTACAAAATCCAACTCGTGCAAGAATGGAAGCCGAACGACCATCAAGCGCGTCGCACGTTCGGTGAATGGGCCCAAAACGAGATGGCCACCGATCCCGATTTTCACAAGAAAATTTTGTTCAGCGATGAAGCTCACTTTTGGTTGAATGGGTATGTCAATAAGCAAAATTGTCGCATTTGGAGTGAACATAATCCACAAGCCATTGCTGAGACGCCGTTACATCCTCAAAAAGTCACTGTTTGGTGTGATCTATGGGCAGAGGGAATCATTGGTCCATATTTCTTTAAAAATGAAGCCGGCCATAATGTTACAGTCAATGGAGAGCGCTATAGAGCCATGATTAATGACTTTTTCGTGCCTGAATTGGACGATGTTGATGTGGACGACCTCTGGTTCCAACAAGACGGCGCTACATGTCATACAGCCAACGCAGCAATCGATTTATTGAAGGAAACTTTTGGTGAGCGCATTATCTCGCGCCGCAGACCTGTGGCGTGGCCTCCAAGATCGTGCGATATAACACCGCTGGACTATTTCTGTGGGGCTATGTAAAGTCGCTTGTCTACGCAGATAAGCCCGAGACGATTGACGTCTTGGAAGAGAATATTCGGCGCGTTATTGCTGACATACGGCCCCAATTGCTGCAAAAAGTGGTCGAAAATTGGGCCTCTCGGCTGGAATTTATTCGAGCCAGCCGCGGCGGCCACTTTCCCGAAATCATTTTTAAAACATAATGGCAAACCCATATCTTTATAATAAAGCTAAATTCTTGGCCATAACATTAAATTATATACGTTTTATTTCATCTTGAAAACCTAACCTCTAAAAAAAACACCCTTTGTAATGAAGTTAATTTTATTTACATATTAATAATACTACAAAATATTTACAAGAAATATTACAAAAAATAGTTTCATTTTCAGTCGAAATGGTAACCATTTGCTTTTACACATTCCATCAAACGATTAGGCCATTCAGCTGTTTGCTCACGCACGATTT
Source organism: Anastrepha fraterculus (assembly GCA_037575425.1). NCBI lineage: Eukaryota > Metazoa > Arthropoda > Insecta > Diptera > Tephritidae > Anastrepha > Anastrepha fraterculus. The sequence continues at coordinate 56,914 of JAYXIM010047152.1, read as the reverse complement.
CCATGGATGCTCGGACCAATGATTGTTTGAGACTCTCCAAATTTCTGTGAGGCCTTCGACAGGCTATGTTCTCCAATTCTGACCACAAACTGTTGTCCAATGGATTCAGATCTGGACTTCCAGACGGGCAATCTTCTGCGACTATGAACTCAGGAATATGGTTTTTTAGCCACTGCTGAAAGATCCAATGCTCTCTATTGAAAAGAGTACTGCTCAACTGCTTCACACCGTCTTCTAAGGCATCCTCCTAGTACACTTTTGCCCCGGTCTTAACCACTTTTTCGCAGAAATGAAGCGATGCAACGCCTTTACAAGACACTTCCCATCAAACCATTATGGAAGCTGGTGCATGATGACCACGCTGAACCGTGGGAACAACATGTTTTGTGTCTTTAGAAGTTTTAGCATAGATTTTGTCGTTTTGCTTATTAAAAACTTCTTCAATAGTGGCAATTTTCTGTTTTGTAAAAATAATATTTTCATGGCCGTTGACCGCGTGCCACCGAAGAAGCTGCTTGCATCTGTCGAGTCTAATTTTCTTCAAGCGCGTTGTCGAAAGGTGACCAGTTGAGCGACGGAGGGCTTTTATGTGGAGATTATCTCTAAATAGTCTTGACATGGATCTGGTCGATATATTCATTTCCCTGGACATGATTTTCTGCTTTCTTAGATGATTTCTGCGATTTTTTTCTCGCACGGCTTTTGTGGTTGCACTGGTTCGAGGGTGACCTCTTCTTTTTCTTTCTGTCCCCTTAGACGTTTGGGAAAAACGTTTGATCGTGCGATAGACAAACATTCAAGCAATATTAAGTTTTTTCAGCGATTCGTAAGTCTCACTTGCACTTTTACCACACTTTTGTAATGCAATCACTGAAGTGCGATTTACCTTAGCTCCCCACTTCATTGTTATATATAATATATATAGTCGCCTCTCGTTAATTCAAACCTGCCATAATTAACTCATTAGTTATCACGAGTCTCCTACAAAATCTCTTTATACTTCGAATTATGTCCATATATTTGTATGCACTCGGTAATTCAAACTCAAATGGTCAAACACTCGAAAATTCCAATTTGCAAAGTTTTTTAGCGTGTTAGTAAGAACTTTGAATTTTTGGACTCCCCTAAAATACCTTTACTGTGCGTGGTGCGTGTTACGCATAAAGCATAGGCACGTTTTAACGAATCGCTTCGTTGGTATACAGATTAAAAATTTGTATTAAATATGAGTCCTAAAAAGTATAAATGTTTGACGATTGCTGAAAAGAAGAAATTAATTGGAAAAGTAGAAGGAGGTGAGAAGAAAAGCGATGTTGCAAAAGAAGATCAGGACAATTCGCAAATAATTATGGTTGATGAAGAACCATCAATGGTACCAGTGGTTGATATTAGCGGTGTGAGCTTTTCTGACTACACATATGTTCAAGTGGATGAAGATGTTGCTGTCTCAGGATCACTAACCGATGGCGAAATTTTATCTGCAACAGATACGAATGAAAAGAGCAACGATGAAGTTGAAGACGATACATCAGGACCTTTGGCAGAAGTGTCAGTTAAGATAGCAAGCGCCTCATTCGATAACTTACAAAGCTTTTGTCTATAAAGCGAAACTGATGAAACAGCATATCAGTCACTTTTTCTCCTTAAAAAAATTATAGAAAAGTCTGAGCAGCAGTAATGGGCTTCGACAGAAGCAAATGAGTTCTTTTCAAAGATTAATTCACATTATGAATACATAAAACATTAGTAGTTAAATAAAAACACTTGCTAATTCGAAGTTTTATTTATTTTCTCTCAAAAATTTCGAAACATTTAATATTTCAAACACTCGATAATTCGTAATATTTTAAGAGTCTCTCGAACTTCGAATTAACGAGAGTCGACTGTATATATAATTGGCGCGTACACCCGTTTTGGGTGTTTGGCCCAGGAACTCGGCTCCTATTTGCGGTGTGCGTCTTGATGTTGTTCCACAAATGGAGGGACCTGCAGTTTCAAACCGACTTCGAACGGCAGATATTTTATTTAGCTTTTTCATGGCAAAAATACACTTGGAGGTTTGCCATTGCCTGCCGAGGGGCGTATTCCAACTTCGAACGCTCCATAGACGTATGTATATAACAACTTTAGAATATGTGGATCGAGAAAGGCCGAACTAAAACGTCGAATAAAAGCAAATACGGAGTGCGACTTTGAAATGGTGTCATTTATATGTATTTGAAAAGAGAATTTAAAGTCAAATACCACACCAATATCAATAATTTCACTTCGATTGGATAAACTAGAACCACCAATGTGGTAGGAAGTGGGTATAAGAGAACAAGATTTAGAATAAGAAACATAAAAGCACTTACTTATTTTTAAATCTAACTTAGTTCTTTTACACCAAGCAACGACGTCATCTAAATCGGATTGAAGATTTAAAGAGTCCACTGTTCTTGCGATCCCGGATATATCTTTAAATCATCAGCGCACAAAAGAAAATTTGCGTTATTACAACAATGAGAAATGTCATTAACGAAAATTATAAAAAGTAGGGGACCCAGTATACTTCCCTGCCGTACACAGAGGACGCATTCAAAGAAATAGATGACGCAGCATCAACATTAACAAAAAATTGCCGAGAGAGGAGATAGGAATTAGTCCATTTCAAAAGAGTGGAGTCAAATCCTATAGCCCTCAATTTGGAAATTAAAACCCTGTGATTAATTTTATCAAATACTTTAGGAAGATCTGTGTACACAATGTCAACTTGAACTTTTTCATTGCAAAGCAGATACACAATTTTCAGAAAATACTGCTGGACTTGAAACAGTGGATCTACCTTCCATGAAACCGTGCTGGTCTGCAGAAATATAAAGATTAACTGCAGAATAAAGTTTCTCTTTCACTATAAGCTCAAATAATTTTGAAACCGTTGATAATTTGGTAATGGGTCTATAATTGGCAATATTGTTTTTATTGTCGCCTTTGAATACTGGATTAATGGATGTTACTTTCCAGGCATCTATGAACGCTCGCCGTTCAAGGAATTTGTTGAACATTAATAAAAGTGGATAGACGATTGCAGAGCAGTTTTTAAAAGGATGTGAAGACAGCCCAACTAGATCAGATTTTGTTGATGTTTTCAGTTGCCGAATTCCATCATCAACATCAGAAGGCATTAAGGTTAGCGAACTTTTATTGATTGAGGAATTCATGTTCGCATGACACCCATGAATCCGAGTCTACTTGAAAATTTGAGCAGAAGAAATCTGCAAAAAGATTAGCAGCATCCATAGAAGAATTTGCTTGAGTTTCATTATGTGTAGTAGACAACAGAAGGAGTACTTGAGCATGATTTCCTGGATTTAACATATCGCCAGAAGGAACTAGGATTTAATTTTATGTCCGTTTCGAACTTAAGAATATAGTTTCGCTTTAAATTCCTATCCCAAGGTTTAAGTTCTCTGAAAAAATGTAAATTTTTATTTTTGTGAGTGATGGAGTGTGAAAACTTAAACTTTATGAAATATTTATTTCTCAAATTCTTTCAGCTTTCTCAGTTCTTTCGTATGCCACGATACTCTATAACTTGTATTTTTTATCACTGGCATATTATTTTAACAGATATAATTTCTCTTATGCTTAAAAATATCGTAACAATTAGCAACTTCAACCCCAGTAAATAAAGAATCCCAATCTAGAATATCAACTGTTAAATTAGTTATATTACAATTACAATTTCTACAACACACTCTATTATATAATGTGACTATTATCAGAATAAAAGTCATTAAACTCATAAAATTCTATATAAAGGATACATGTGGTACATGTTGTAGACCAGAGGTTGACAGAGGGTCTCCGCATTCTATTATAAAAAATGTAAATGCACATTAATGCAAATGAGATGGAGAATTCGAGAAAGACTATTTGAGAGATTATTTATCTAAACCAGTCCAAAACTTAAAAAATTATGAATCAAATAGGTTTCAGAAATGCCACTAACATTGTTCGGGCATAATGCAGTACTATTTAATGATGAATGCTTTGAGAATAACCACGAAATATGTAGCTAATATATAAATTAAACGTGTATTTCGTGCAGAGCTGTCTGTTTGTTGGCTAAATGGCAGTCCAGAGTATTGTTTATAAGCGCGCGGAAGCATTTTGCAGAGAGTAAACGCGAAAAAGGAAAATCAGTAATGGATCCCAAACGCAGTAGTGTTAATGCATTATATTTGGCTGGAAAATCACAACCAGCGATTGTTCATGAGCTCGAACACCTTAAAGTAAATAAAGTTTTTGGTTATCGCACCATTACTCGTTACAATGATACTGGTAGAATCACGAAACGTCATGGAGGTGGTCAGAACGCTTCCTTACATTACAAATTGGAGTACTGTTTTTTTTTTACTTTGATACTTTGAAACGATAACTTTCACTCTGCATTAATCAAATGTAGCAGTTATTTTCTATTACCAAGGCACATATTTTATCACTATTACATTTTGAAAACAGAAGGAACATTTCTTCAAAATTCCACTAATTAAAATAAGCCGGAATAAGCAGGCGTAGCAAATTTTAAAAATGTCCTGTTGATTTTTGATTATGTACAGGGAAGAAGCATCAACAGCCTAGTCCGTCAATGTGGGACTTTAACCCGAACTAAATCTCAAACAGGCCAAGTACCGATCGCTCCCGATACTACCGTTAAGTATTTCGTCGAGAGGCGGTTTGAGCTTTAGACTCACTGTCCTGATGCAATGCCTCGAAAGCAATATCTACCTTGTTACCACACACTGCTTTCAAGAGCGGCCCACGCCTGTCGTATCCGAGGATGATATATTATATGTATTACCAGGTTTGGCCAATCTGCTATGGTTAAAAACAAAATTGTGCGCGCAACTTCGGCTGCCACGTCACCGGGTACTCGGCAACAGAATTCTGCCGCTCATTTCACAAACTGAATGGGTGTTCAGTCGTTATTCAGACGGCAACGAAGCAACATGATTAGGATTGTGTTGATTTTTTTCGTATATTACCAACGCAATCTGAGTTTTTGCGTAAACAAACCGCTGTCACGTCAGGCCAATCAGCTGATTCCTTAAAAATCGCTGAGAGCCGTTTAACGATCTGATCTTGGATCACCTTATGAATTCGTTTCACCATGTGTCATATTAGTACTCATCCGCCATGGAAACGTAAATTTCCAAGTCCGATATCGTCAGTTTGCCGGCATCTACGCCTTTGTTGGCTTACACGCTTTCTTGACGTTCGACAGCCACCTGCGCTTCAGCGTCAATATCTCTAGATTTGTAGGCGTGCTTCTAGCTACAGTTTCTAGTATTTCCTTAAGTCTTTCGCAGCGGAAGCATACGAATAGCACATATTCCGCATTTTCGTCGAACGCTGGTTCGCACTGCTCACGGTATTAAACCTCTTCATACGGTATTAAACCTCCTCAAAGTGGTGAAATTGCGCTTTAAAACATCCATTATGCCTAGATACTTCACATATGGCTGAGACTCAATGACATTGTTACCAACTCTGAGCTCCACCTTTTCTACCTTCCTACTACTGCTGATGAATACGACTTCTCTCTTATGGGCAAGACATTGCTGAGCCATTTCTATAGTATTTATGTTGCATAATGTTTACTACCTCCGTTAGCGTTTTTGCAGTCACAATGATGATACATCGTCCGCAAAACCAATAAGTGATGCCCCTTGTCTACTTTGAACCATAAAATACCATCGTACATGATATTCCACAGTAGGGGTTCTAGCAAGGGCCCTTCTTGTGGCACACCAGCTGTGACTTTATAGTCGGTAGCTCTAAGATCGCTATCGTACCGCAACACTCCTATCGGGCAGATAGCTGGAGGTTATTGACACTTGCAATATGCAGAGAATGTGGAGTATTTCCAACCAGCTAGCACTGTTGAAGGCGTTTTTAACATCTAACACGGCAACCAAACGCTATTCTTTGGTTCCACTTAGCCATCGCTTGCCATTAACAACCTTTTCGGCAATTGCTTTTACAACCTCAATCGCATCTGTAGTAGATGCTGTATAATGATGCAATGATTTATAAGCCTACTTATTTGCTATTTCGCTGTTCATCACTCTTTCGATTGCCTGTGCCCTGTATTTGCTAATATTCTATTAAACCAACTTCGTTGTACTTCCTCCACTGACAGAAACACATAACCCACACATACAAACGCTTCTACACACCACTCTGTTCCTCCTTACCTGCCATTCATAACTCGTGACTGGGACTTTTTTATGTTTGGACGCTACATCCTTGAGCAACGTCCTAACAAAGCGTGCATCATTCAAATGTTCTATGACCAACTGAAAAACGTGGAGTACCATTTTCGAATGTAAGGCGGCAAATTGGACATTCAGGTGACCTTGAGGATTACGAAACAATTCATAGAGTTCATAATGTTCAGTGAAGAGACTGAAATTGAAAAATAATTAAAATTATTTAATTATAATCGCAAAACATAAATGCAACGATGAAAATTAGCCGTCACAGTAGAAAACCATCTAAACGGTAAACGCTTCATCCACATACTTTACGTAAGTGCTGAGCGAAACTTGATGCTGCTTCTTCTTTATCATTGCCCAACCAGCTTTAAGTGACAATACTTCAGTGCTTGTTAAACCGAAATCATTTTCAATTGGTTTTGTATCATACGGTTCTAAGGCTTTTGGAAACACGGCCGGAATTTTCTTTTCATGTACGAACTCGTTACCATATGAATCTGAAAATATGATTGACGTCAGCGTTAGCTAGTTTTGGAAATAATTGCACTTTAGTTACCCATATTTGATATCCCTTTCCAGCTATAAATGTGTGGAAACACGCAGTAAATAAATCAATTTCTCCTCTTGGAAAGAAAAACAAAAAATGACACTTCTGTAAAAATACAGATAACGTAAAAGTAAAACTTTCCAGTTTTCAAGAAAAAAGTACATGAAATAACAGTCGTTTCAGCAGTCGTAATAGCAGTCGTTTCAGCTCGGACTGCGCTTGCTGCGGTGAGAGTGACGAGCTGTTCTACCGCGAGTTGTTTGGCGTCTGCTGCGCCAATTGTAGCCCTCTGATACTAGAGACATCATTCTTCTGATTTGTGTGACCACCACCTATGACGCCCTTGAGCGCAGTGTGAGCTGATCCGCTTCCAGAGATGCATTCAGAATCGGTGCATTCTTTACCGGCGAAGATCTCAACAGTTGGCTGCTTCTTCTAAAGGTCATTCCTAGTTCCGCACTGTCCTCATTTCGTCTATCTTTGCTTCTGGCTTCTGTTGTTTTCTCGCTTGCTTCTTTTTGTTTAAAATTATTATTCATTCTCAGTTCTATTGGGTATCGACTTTAGGCCACTATCCTCACACGAAAGTGCAGTTTCCCTAAGTGTCCCCATGGTTATCTATACGAGCAGGGAGGCCAGGACGAGAGCTAGCCAGGATTCCTCAACTGAGCCTGCACCACCAACTTAATGGTGACGTATTAGGAATGTACCCGAAGGCTTGCCAAAGTTTTAACAGGACGGTGGCGTTGCATCATTAGCTCAGGAGCCGTTTCAGCAAGATGTCACTCTTGTTTACTAAGGCACTCTTGTTTACTTCAGCAACCAGCCATAGCGCATTCTCTCTTTAGCAGGTACCCAGCGGATGCTGTGGTTTCAGTATCCGGGAGTGCCTGAGCTAATCTCGGAGGTCGTGAGCTGCTTGGTACGTACTTGCAAGGATCATGCTGGGCATTGCCAAGTTAACGCCCGGCCGATACTTTGTCTAGTAGTACACATTGTATATAGATTGTTGTTATTGTACTAGCATTAATAAACTCCACAGTTGAGTGAGCACGAGGGTCGTTTGAAAAGTCCATGCAAAAATAAAAAATATTTAATATTTTGTGGTAAACCTTTTTTTATTTTTCGACATAGTCTCCTTGTAGACTTATACACTTCGACCAACATTGTTCTAGTTTATCGATCCCTTCCGAATAATAGGTTTGTTCAGGTCTGAAAAATAGCCGGTCGTTTCTGTAATCTCGTCCGCGGTTGAATAAAATCTTTTTCCCGCCAGCCATTTCTTCTAATTGGTGAACAAATAGTAGTCCGAGTAATCCGAGGAAACCAAGTCTGGAGAATAGTAGGAATATAAAACGAGTTGGAACTCTATTTCCATTAATTTTACGACCACAACTGCTGAGGGGTGAGCTGGTTGGATTGCGTGGTGGAAAAGAAAAATCACTCGACTTCCTCGATTCAAATGAAAGCCAAACACAAAGAAATAGACCGATTTGGCTGAAACTTGGTATGTGTTCTTTCAAGAGATGCTACTAACTAAACATAAACTCGATACGCCCCACTAGTGGCATCTCTCTGACTTTGCACGGGCTTTTCAAACGACCCTCGCACCGAAAGTTATAAATTTCGCAGACCGCTACTTTGGTTTGATTGAAAGGGAATCACCCAGAAGAGGTCAGAATTGACGAGTAGGAAGAGTGTTCTGTTCAATCAAGACAACGCCAGATCCTACATCGACGTACCAGAAGCTCGGAGAGTGAAGAAGGAAGGTTCCAAACTTTCTTCATGGTATTAAACTGGCCTCAAAAAAGCCGATCAAGCTTTTACCAACAGGGGCGAAGATTATCGGACAAATCGTCGAAATAAAGTAAATAATAACTTTTCACTCAACCTAACATAATAGGTCATCAAAAAGCTGGTGGTAATTTAACAAATCGTAAAATTATTTTGTATCAGTTGATAGTCTTCAGAATAGCATACAGTACTACTTAACAACATCATAGCAATCGTTAGATTAGACGCGATTTTCTACGAGGTTCGCACATCGGCCTCATGGTGTTTTGTGCACTCTACTCATCACAGTATCTCATCCAGACCCAGTTTCCTTATGAAACTCAGGGTAGAGCGGGTTGGATTAAGCGTATGTGCCCTTCTTCTGGCTGGAGTTGGCCTAGATGGCTCAACATTCAAGGAGAAGGTGCATTGGAGTATCCTGGGATTGGTCGCAGAAAAGACAAGAGTCAGTAGACCAGATCATTAATCATCATCATTCTTCTTTCACAGCATTACATTGCGGGGTGCGTCAAAGCTTCTTTCACAATGCTCTTCCAAAGCGGTCTATCTTGAGCTTTTGCTTCGTAGTTACGTATTCTCAAATCCTTGAGATTGTTCTCCACTGCGTCTATACATCGGTACCTCGGTCTATCTTTGGCATTTACGTTCTTAGTTTTCTTGTTATGGCTTTCCTCACGGCACAGTCAGCAAGGATGCGTGAAACATGACCTAGCCATCTTATGCGCTGCGCTTTAACAAAGTGCACCGTTGTCTCGTTCTGAGTGAGATCGTTTAGTTCGGAGTTGTACCGGAGTCTATAGGTACATACCAAAAAAAAAGAGAAGGACAAAAACTGTTTGAAAAATCTCCGACCAATTAACTTGTTACCAAACATTAGCAAAGTTTTTGAGGTCGTAATCAACATAAATATAAACAGGGTCACTAAAACTAACAACTTAGTGACTTATAAACAATTTGGTTTCAAAAAAAATTATTAAGTACATAAACATAAAAAATATCACAATTTTTTTTAAAGAAATATCTTCGCAAATTTTATTGATTGAAAATTGAATTTTTTTTATGTACATAGAAATAGTTTAGATTTTTAGTTTTTCTGTTTTGACGTTTTAATCTTAATTTTCTTTGCACTCACTTAACTTTTTGGAATTATTTAGGACCTTCTCTCAAGAAATTAATTTCTTTTTAGTAAATATCCAACTTATGTTCTTAAATTTGTTTTTTAGTTCATGCTTCAACAAGGTACCGAAAATCAGTCTACCAGTGATCCTGCTCTGATGCGGAAATAGCGTAACATGAATTTAGTCAGTTTATCGAAAGAGCCGACTGTGGTTGGCGATAAATGGCTGCTTAGCTCCGAGAATATGTGTCTCTGAATGTAATCCAATTGGGGCTGAAATTTTGGTTTAAATGCATTATACAGTACATATTTAAATATATTTATACACTAGGGTGGGCCAATTTATGTGCGAAGTTTTTTTGTTTGGCTTAACAAAGTTCTAAGCAAGGCCGCAAAAGGCATAATAGTGTAAAATTTTTAAAATTTTCTTGCATTTTCAAGTACAAGTTGCAATTTATTTTTGATGCCACTAAGTTTCACCACAATTTGGATATTCACAAGATTGTCGCATTGTAGCCTGTCGTAAACTTTCAACGGCTAAAACTATATTGAGGGGGCTTACTTTCCCATAACTAAAAAATTATTGTTTATGGTTTCATGTCTTCTAAACATTTATTTAACCGCTAAAAACTTTAAGAAAAAGTAAATGAAGAAAATAAGTACTCGTATTATCCTAGTCCTTCTCCTTGTTGTTGCTGTACTAGCATTACAAAACTCCACAGCTGATGGAGTACAGAAGCTTATAAATTTCGCAGACCACTACTCAGCTCTCAGCTGATTCTGTTGAGCTGACGTAATTTAATTTTTTTTTTTTGTTTTATCACGCTGAGGTGGCCCAAACAATCACCAAACCTGACTTAAAGGTCAAGAAAGTTTTGTGAACTGCCTGAACTGTATAAGAAATATATTTTTTTTTATTAAATTTCAATTATGTTTTTTATTAAATTAGTTCGAATTGCTCCCACATCCACCCTATTTGCCAGATTTGGCTCCTAGCGGCTACTGGCTGTTCGCAGGCCTTACAGAAAATGCTCGCAGGTAAGAAGTTACGCTCGAATGAGAAGAATATCACTGAAACTGAGGCCTATTTAGAGGCAAAATATCAAGCCGTTCTACAAAAATGGTTTTGAAAGGTTAGAGCGACGCTGGAATGATTGCGCTGTTCTTGATGGAAATTGCGTTGATGAATAAAGCTAATTTTGAGCAAAAAACAATCGAGATTTTTTTGTTAGGCTCGGGACTTTTCAGCCCATGTGTTATTGTGTGTATCTAATTTCAGTTGTATCAAAAATAAATTTCAAAAAAACGAAAACTTGTTTAGCAGTTCTTTTCTTTTAAGACTAAAAAGAAATGTGAAAAGAGGTCACTGTTGCGACCTCTGGTGTGTGTTTAAGGAAAAAGTAAAGCCTACAAATGGATTACTCGTGAAAAAAAACTTCTTGAGAAAAAACAAACTAGTTTTGAAATTTGGCAAGCTCGAAATTTTGTCTAGTCATACAAAATTGGCTCACCCTAATATACACATGCGGAATGCTTACTCTTATATTGGCAATATCCGTAGAATATTTTGAATGTAACTTTACGAAAGGTTCCAGTATTTTCGAAGTTTGAAGTGGATCGACGTTACACTTTATCACTTTGCCATAAACTCGCAATAGCCGATAGGTGTAGTTTATCAAATCATATCTACTTATTTTTCCATTTTGATCACGAAAATTCTCTATCAACTCGCAATTTGTTACATATAAGCTGCATTAAAAAGAACAGTCAATGGATTATTGTGAATGTGATTAAATATAGGGTTTTTTAATAGGTGCGCTTCAACTTTTTTCCGATAGGGAGGGCGAACGACGCAATATTTTTTATTTTTCGCTTGTCATTTGTAAACTTCATTAGTATACATTTCATCATGGAACGCTACACACTTGAGCAACGATTGCAAATCGTGCAAATTTTTTATGAAAATAATCGTTCTGTTGCTGCTACTTTAAGAGCATTACGGCCATTTTACAGTCCATTTAACAAGCCGTCCCATTTTGGGGTTATGTGAAGTCATTGGTCTACAGTAACAAGCCGGCGACGATTTGTGAGCTCAGAGCCAATATTGAACGCGAAATTGCTGGAATTTCGGCCGATTTATGCAAAAGAGTGGTCGAAAATTGGGTTCAACGATTGGACTTCGCAAAACGTGCACGCGGTGGTCATGCAAAAGAAATCGAATTTCATACTTAAATGTATATGTTCAAACTCGATAATAAAAAAAAAATTGGTTAAAAAAGTCAAACCGTTTGTGTTTTATTCAAAAAAGTTCAAAAGTTGAAGCGCTCTTACTGAAAAACCCATTACAAGGAAAAGCCCAAAATAAACAAGACTGGCGTCCTAAAAATATTTTTGATGGTGCCATCTTTTTAATGAGTTAGTGCGTTGGAAGTTACATCCCTAGCTGACTTCCAGTGGAAGCTTGATGACATTCGGTTCAGTGGAGGCGAAGTTATTGCGCCTAAGATGTCGGTATGTTTGTGTCATCGGTACAAACATGAGTTTCGAATAAAGAGCTAATATTAAATTTTGTTTTAAAACCGGTAAAACGTTTACCGAAACATTTGAATTGATGAAAAAAGTTTATGGCGATGATTATCTATCTCGTACCAGAGTTCATGAGTGGTTTACACGTTTCACAGATGGTTGTGAGACATAATATAGGCCGCCCAAAATCAATAGTCACCGAAAACTCCATCGAAATTTTTTCGTAAATTTATCAAAAATGAACTGAAATCATCGTTGAAATTCATGTAATCGGAATTGAATATCTCCAAAACATCGATTTATCGCATTTAACTGATCATTTGGGCTTACGAAAGGTCTGTGTACGTTTCAATTCGCACAAGTTAATTGAGTACCAAAAATTGCTCAAAATTCAACATTCGAAAGACCTCATTAAAGAGGCGAGATGAAGACGAGAACTTCCTTTACAACATTGTAACTGGTGATGAAACGTGGTGTTTCCAACATGAACCTGAAACTAAGCGTCAAAGTGCTGAATGGAAAGCCCAGACGAGCCACTATCCAAAAAATCGTGTTTGGAGAAGTCAAAAATCAAGTCGATGCTCATTTGTTTTTGCGATTCCTACGGAATTGTCCACAAGGAGTTCGTGCCAATGGGCCAAACCGTCAATAAAAGTTTTTATCTTGGCATTTTAAAGCGATCGTTGCATCGTATTCGTCGAATTCGCCCTAAATACCGCGAAAGAGGAAGCTGGCGTTTACTGCATGGTAATGCACCATCTAATCGATCCACTCTTGTGACTGATTTTTTGACTAGAAATCGCATTTTAACCATCAATCACTCACCGCATTCGCCTGGTAAGGCTTCTTGTGACTTCTACCTATTCAGAAAATTGAATTTGGTCATGAAAGGAAAACGTTTTGCGTCCGTAGAGTTCATGCAAAAGTACCGACATCCTGAAGAACATACCGGTCAATGACCTGAAACACTCTTTCGAAAAGCTTTTAGATCGCGCTAAACAGAGTATCGAGGCCAGAGGGGACTATTTTGAATAAATAAACTCGTCAAGTCATCAGCACAAAATTCCTGTCGTTTCTATTATAGCTCCTTGTTTATTTTGGACTTCACCTTGTACGTATGTGTATTTCGAGTTTACCTACTCCACTGGAATTTCCTTTGAGAGTCTACGAATTTTCGGCTCTATGATTCTCCAAGCATTTTGCAATGAGATGATTTCACAATCGGAGAAATTTGGATACAGCTTAGACACATCCATGCCCTTAGTACGCGTCTTAAAACTCGAGACGACCGAAAGATGTAAAAATTGGGAACCAATATTCGTTGGTAGGAATGACATTCTGCAATTCCTTGTATTTGTATTTGCACTTTTCTGGAAATTTCTATTATTTTTTTCAAGTACACTGCTCGACTTTGTGTGAACCGAACAAACGCGTTTACTTTAAATATTGAAGACTTGGCGGGCGGGTTTAAAAAACAGATATATTTTATATAAAAATATAAAAAAATTATAAAAATATTGGTATATTCACAAGATTATGCCTTCATTTCGTTATTTTTTTTTTTTGAATAATAATTTTCAATTTCAATTGAGTTGTACAATTTTTCGAACAGTCCACACAAAATGAATATGCGATCGAAAGCAAGTGTGTATTTGTATTCGTAGAATTTTAGAGGCCAATTTATTTATTTATTAATATCCAAAATAACAACCAAATAGCTGTTAAATGGTATGTTAGTGAAGGCTGCATTTTATCATCATTACTTTTCACTTCTGTGTTGGGCAAAATGTTGCTTGAGGCAACTAAGGAAAAGAAACATTCCATGGGGCCTAACTGAAAGGCTCGAAGATTTAGACTACGCTGATGACATCTGACTTTTAAGCAGCACCGCTGCAGACATTTAAAGGAAAATCGAATTGATGGTTGATTTTGCAAAGAAAGTAGGACTGCGGATAAATGCTGACAAAACTAAAGCTCTCCGAGTGTAACGAGCACTTTTTCATCTGCAATAAGTCGTTGGAAAATAAAGACCGTTTTTGTTACTTAGGCTCCATCCTTGACAAATATCGCGACTCTTCGGCAAATGTCGTTAATCGGCTTGTAAAAACTAGACCAGCTTTCGGCGTCTTAGGCTCAATGTGGAACTTACACCGTATAAATTTAAGAATCTTCGAATCGATCGATACAGAAAGTTCAAGTGCTTGTCAATAAGTGTCTTCGCCAAATCATCAAAATATTCTGGCCCAATACAACAACAAATGACAAGCTCTTAACTCAACAGTCACTTAACTCAACAGCAACCGATTAATACAGAAATTCTACGTAAAAGGAATTGGCTTAGCCATATGCTACGCAAACCACCCGACGAAATCGCTAGACGAGCCATTACGTGGAACCCACAAAGCAGCAGACGTAGGGGAAGCGCAGCTCATACTTGGAGAAAGCGGCAGGAAATCGAAATGGTGAATCTCCTACATAGGACAGAGCAGCTTGGACAAAACTTGTTACGGCCCTTTGCTCCTTAACGGAACGATAGGAATTATATATTTGTATTTGTATATAAAACAACAACATTTGGCTATATTTCAGAGTAGAACGTAAGGAGCATAACAATATTTAATATTTAAATTTGAAATCTAAAACTTTTTCCCCAGACGTGTATTTACGAGGGGGTCCATTTTTCCAAAATTATATTTGTTTATTTTTCAACATAGTCCCCTTTTAGTAAGATACACTTTTCCCAAATCTCTGGGCCCCTCCAAAAATAGGATTTGCCGAACTCTCCAAAATACGCCTCTGTCTCGGCGTGGACTTCCTCGTTTGAAATGAATTTTTTCCCCCGCGAGCCATGTCTTCATGTTAGGGAACAAGAAAAAGTCGCAAGGAGCCGATCGGGTAAATACGGGGGGTGCGGCAACGACTCATGCAGTTTGGCGGCGATAACTCCGGATGAATGTACGGGTGCGTTATCGTGGTGAAACAGCACCTTCTTTTTCGCCAAATGCGGCCGTGTCTCTTTCAATTTTTTGTGAAAGCGTTCCAATAACTCACTGTAGTATTGCTCAGCGATCGTTCTTCCTTTTTCTAAAAAATCCACGAGGATGACACAGTTCGCATTCCAAAAAATCGTCGCCATGCCCTTCCCGGTCGATGCCACTGTCTTCGCCTTCTTTGGAGCAGATTCACTGGGAGAAATCCATTACTTTGATTGTTGCTTAGTTTCTGGTGTGTAATGATGAATCCAGGTTTCATCAACGTTGAACAACTCGACGCAAAAATTCCGCATCCGCTTGTTTTTTGTTTGAGAGCAATATTAATTGCCGTTCCAGTCGACACTCTTATGGCCTCTGTTATTTCGCGCACTTTCGTTCGTCGATCCTCGACATCATGTTGTGGACTTTTTGAATGATTTCCTCGATAACCACGTCTATCGGGCATCCTGGTCGCTCCTCATCAAGAACGGAACTTCGCCCACATTTAAATGCGTTGAACCAATATCTAACTGTGGTGATATATGGCGAAGCGTCCCCGTGGACAGCATCGAACTTTGCTTTTATCTCTTCCCATTTTTCCCATCCCAAAACAAAAGGCGAATTACCGAACGATCATTTTCCATCTTAGCGAAAATTACGAAACACATCTTACTGGAATAGCTGCCAAATCCAAACCAACGTATCAATCAGTCTCAAATTTGTTTTGCCGTCGTTTGATAGCATACAATACTAACATCAACTTCCCTCGATAACGCCATCTGTCGTCAAACACATGTACTTATTAAACTGAAATATGAGAGAAAAAAATGTAAATTGTTCGGATGAAAGTGCATTTAGGTTAAATGTAGCGCGTCGCTAGAAGTACAAAACCTATGACCATGGCAGTCTATTATTGCAACAAACGCTGTATATCTCGGAGGGGACTGATTATATCATCCCAACGGTAACATTCAACAGGAATTTTGCAACTATCCCTTCCTCCATCCAGGAGGAATGAAGTAAGGGATTCTCACTAAACAACTTCGAAATTATATCTATACAGATGGCTCTAAAGTGGACTGTGGTGTTGGAACAGGTTTGTACATATTTTCATAGGCTTAGAACTGAAAAATATATACGTCATCGTAATGCCTACAATAGCTTTCAAGTAGAAGTACTGGCAATTGAGGAAGCTGCACTCCAGACACTGGACTCGGCTACAGCAGCCTCTAAACTAGTGGAACAAAGCAGCGCGTGAAGCGAAAGTTTTACCTTAATTTGGGTCTGCCGATATCGGAACATTGAAGGTATCTAACAAAAACGCAGATGAACTGCCATGAATAACGCTCGTGCAGAATCGGTAATCACTCCACGAGGTATAATCAAGAATACAATCTCACCAAAATATGATAACTACGAACCGCGGTTTTTAGATGGAGAGACCAGACGACATGCAAAGTCAGCTGAACGTTATGGCCCACCTACAACCTCAAACAAACGTCATCATTGATAAACATGAAAGGACGGGATGCCTAGAGACTAACGGCAGTCATAATTGGCTTTTGATCTGTCTTTTGGCTTACAAACTACACCGTCTCAGCTGTAAACAACCGAAGAAACAGGAAACAATCTTCCATTTCCTCTGGGAATGATAGAATGTCAAACCTGAGCAAAGCACTATTCGAGAGTTTCGAACAACTGTCTGGCTTAGATGTCAATAACCTCATAAGATTCGTGAACCGCACAGACTGGATATAGTCATGCTGTAGATAACCGTTAAACAAGTTGGTAGCGAGGATGAGGCAACAAAATGGTGCGGAAGGTGGCTGACGTAACCGAGATCACAACAGCAGTTTATTTACGAAAATACCGTTATTCGGCTCTGAGCGAATACGATAGATTCAGCTGATTGGCTGAGGTTTCTTGGGATGTGTATACAAAAAAAAATGATATTGTGTAGGTAATATACGAACAAAATCAACCAATGACACTTCGTTGTTGTCTGAAGAACAACTAATTGGACGAATGCATGTGAACTGATCGTCCGTAATTCAGCAGCCAAATCTCAAAAGTGACGTAGTAGTCGAAGCTCCCTCACAATTTTCTTTTTCGTCATTGTTAAAGAGCAAACCTTGTAAACCTATCATTCTTGGGTGAAGGCCAAACCTGGTAACCGATCATCCTTGATAATGATCATATAAATATTACAAAGAACTTTTGTGAAACAATTTTAAATTTTATTGTCAAATTTTACTACATAAATTGTCCGAACAACTGTCAGAGCAAATGAATGTGATCGCCACATCGCTGCCAGAAATCCTCGTATAAACGATCTCAATTCTCAATTAGATAACTGCGAAACCATAGTAAACGAACGTATGGGCTAAGCATTTTAAGACCTGCAGCATCACCACTGGAGTGATTAAGCTCCCCTGCGTCAAACCCTATTAGTGCGCTTTAGTCACCGATCGTCATCATCTATTTCATCTAACGGTATGCTCGAGAAAGATGTTTCGAGGGTTTGGTCCTGAGGAAGATGAGTGTTTAGTAAATGGATTTAAGACTATGGATAAGTAGGAGTTTAACCTTCTACAATACCCAGAACGTAATTGAGACAAAGTTACACGCTGAACCTCACCCCTGGTCTGAGATCCCAGACACACTTTCTTGCCAGACCAAACGAAACATCCCATCCTATTCCAACTATACCAGCATGGCTTTCGTAAAGTGCACTGTATCACCACAACCGAGGACTTAAGGACTCAAAACCGCCTATGCGAACGAACCGCTCTAGTAGCAATAGAATTCTTCAAGACTCAGCTAGCCACGCAACGCTTTTAGTTGACATTAACAAATCCATTTTCCCACGGAGACCGTTACCATATTTGGAGATTAAACCTTCAAGCAGAGGTAGATAAAGTAAGGGATACCACAAAGTGGTGTCCTTTTCGCCCTGCTTTTCATCTTCATTGCATCGAAACAGCCACATCACAAGAGAGGATTTCGTTGATCTCATACGCTGTTGTTGGGTTTTGATGCCCGGCAAGGGCATTGTTCAAAAATAAGCGGCTATCTCTCCGGTCTTTCTCATTTCTTCACTGCGGTAAACCCAGGACTCTCCTCTACTAAATCTACGGCAAACTTATATACTTCCTAGACAAAGGAGGTCAAACTACCACTGGAAATCATAGTCGGTGAAATACCAATCAGGACTGTGAATATCCCATACAAATACGGCGCATACAACCGCGGTTACAGCTCACGTTGAGCAAGTCAAGAAAAGTATATTAAGAGGCGATCAACGTCATCTACCGAAGGTTTCTTCAGGAATTCTCGCTCTTTGAATGCCATTATCGAAGCTCAACCACTTCCTATAACAGATGACGAGCTACAGATGTCTCGTGAGATCCGAGTTAGCCTGGCTCGTGTGGATATTGTAGCAGTCTAAATTATTCCCTATCCAAAATTTACCCATAAATTCTTAACATATGCGAAGGTACCTTGCATAAGCATAACTAATTCTTCACATTACCACTCATCTAACATAACTTTCCTTCCGGTCGCACCCGGAAACCTGTTTCCTGGGCCTACCGTGAGATGAAATAGAGGCGGAAAGCGACGACTTCACTTCACCCCTCTGCATAGTTTTGTAAACTGATACAACATCAAAAACCACAAGACAACATTACTCTCATGTAATGTTTAAAATCCTAATAGTTTTGTATATGTATGAGTGAACAACCTATATGTAAAATCCCTAGTAACTGGTTCGCCACTAGTAATCAAAAAGCAGTAGAGGCGGTTGATAGCTCCTTCATAGATGTCCAACAGCACGACGAACCCAAATGTGGGGAGATTATAGTTTTTCGTTTAGATTTTATGCAGGTTTTACCATAGCCAGTTTTTGTCGAAGGTATACCCAGGTGAGTCCAAGAAAGAGTGGAATTGATTTGCCTGCAGGGCAATCTTCAGCACCATAGGTAATCTCAGGCTCACAAAACATTAAATTTTGTCTTTTTGCTAGTCTCCAAAACTACCAACACAGATTTTCACAAGTAATTTCAATGTGCCTTAGGGTAATATCTCTTCTTCTTTTTAATCGGTGCGCTAACCGCTTACGCGATTTTGGCTGAATTTAATAAAGTGCGCTATTTTTTCTCGTGCTACCCGGCGCCAGTTGGACACACCAAGCGAAGCAAAGTCCTGCTCCAGCTGATCTTTCCAATGCAGAGAAGATCTCCCTATTCCTCTGCTACCGTTTGGTCTCGAAATATCACCGACGTGTGACGACCACTCAGGTAGTTCGCGGTCCACCTCTTCAGCCCTGGAGGGAGTGTCGACTGTAAAATGTCATCTAGTAGCGTGGCGTGGCTGACTGTATCGAAAGCCTTTTGTAAATCCAACGCTACTAGGAGAGTCCTCTCGCAGGGGCGGTTTTGGTTAAGCCCGCGGTTTATCTGGGCGTTTATGGCGGTGAGTTCAGTGGTGGTGATATGAACTCGTCGGAAGCCGTGCTGATGTGGGGCTGGGGTCAGGTGTTTCGTGAAGAGTGGGAGTAGAAGGGCTTCAATAGTCTTCACTACTGGGGAAAAGAGAGTTAAGACTCCCCTTGGTTGGCGGGTTTTCCTGGCTTCAGTAGTGGGACCACTCTCCCTAATTTCCACTTATCAGGAATGATGAGAGTGGCCATCGACAGGTTGAAGACCTTGGTGAGAAATTCTACTCCCAATGGACCCAGCTTTTTCAGCATCAGCATGTTTAGTCCGTCAGGGCCAATGGCTTTAGATGGTTTCATATATTTGATGGCCCCCTGAACCTCGTTGTTGGAGAAAGCAAGCGGTGCACTGTTGTATCTCAGTTTGTGCAACCGTCTAGTGGCTGTATAAATTGTCGGCAAAAGTAGCTCGCGCATCTCTTCAGATCCGACGAAGTACGACCATTAAAGGTTATATCCACCTTGTCGCTGTGCTTCGAAGGGTTCGACAGGGACCTTACGGTGAACCAGAGCTTGCTCACATCAGAGGTGAAGTTGCAGGACTTCAGATGCTCTGCCCATTTGGTCCGCTTATGTTGGGTTACCAGTTGCCGGATCTCCGAATTGAGATCTTTTATTCGAGATCTCCGGGATCGGCCTGGCGTAGGCGATCACGCGCCATACGTTAGGACGGGAATGACCAGAGTTCTATAGTATTTGTTTTTGTCCTTTACTACTCAATTGCACTTCTCATTAGCACTTCTAAAAGGTAACACAAATAAAAAAAAACCAATGTATAGGTAAGCTTAGATTTATTTTGTCTCCTTTATCAAATCCCGATTCCATTTTTGGCTATAAATTTCAATTTCTTCAAATACCAGGTTCTTGGCGCAATAAAAAAAAAATCCTGAAAACAAGTACTGCACAATAAATTTAAGTTTTAAACAAAAATATAATTCAAAACAAGAGGCGAAATGTTTTCACCAAGTTATTTTAAGCTAAATTGTTTGTTCTTATGCTTCAATTTGAAGATGAAAAAATAAAAGATGTATAATAAAAATGGTAAGGTTTTGAAACATATGCATCTACTTAAAAAAAATCACTACTAAAATATTAACTTATTCTATCGCTATCGGCTCACAAATGTAAATGTATCAAAATATATAATTCTTACTATAGTATGGATCGTAGCAAAACAAACAATAGTTAGAGAAAAAATGAGCATAACAGAGCTTGCTGCAAAAATCTCCAAATATAATTAGTAGTACACGATAAATTTAATACGTTGTGGATAAAATTTGTGTTGTTATTTAAACAGAACTTGTTTGTATATAATTTTAAATAAAATACTGAATTATCTGATGCATGATATTAAATATAACTCTACCGCTCCTATCGAAAATGCAGAAGCTGTAGTATTTTTTGTTTTTGCTACAAGATTCGCCGTCCATTCAAATATATATACGAAACAGCATATTTGGTTTGAGTTTTTTGTTGCACATCGGGCATTTATGTGTCAAACGTATGGCTTCCCGTATACATCTGGCACAGAAAACATGACCACACTTGGTGGAGGTTGGCTCATTATTAATGCAACTCTCCATGCATACAGGGCACATAAATGGTGTACGTTCATTTTCATTTCCACCCAAATTGTCACAATGCGCACCAGGCACCCAATTTGGCGTTTTCTTATTGTTGGCATTTGCCTGTTCTTTGGCTGCGCCTATATTTGTTGTTGACGTTGAAGCGAGCGAAGAGAGAGAGCGTCGCGATGAAGATCTGCCAGCGTCCGTTGAACGTCGTGAAGCAATCAGACTACGTCGTATCGCATTATCATATATTGTATGATTTACGTTAGAGTCGGGAATCGGCGGCATTCTACTATAATGGTTATTCCTTGTACGACCAATATTTCGACAGAATGTTGGAGTAGAAAGATCAACAACTTCGTCATCACTTGGAGATATAATAATTACATCGTCACTAACATTTAATGGGCATGAAGCCCTACTTGGTGCGGGCATATACATAGAATCACTCAAATCAATTATTTCCTCAGGAGTTGGCGAGCGCACAGAAATAGTGGATTGTGCTGCAAAGAAGAGATTTACATAATTTCTATTAGCATAATGTATGGTTAAATGTTAAATAAATACAAGTACATATTGGCATTGACAAGTTAAGGGATTCTTTTGTTGCGCATTGCACATAAGACGACTAACCTGAACCACGTGGAGGTGTATTTTGTGCTGAAATGCAATACAGTTTTATTACATTTTCAAATGAATTTTGAAGGAAGATTTTAACTTACGAGATCTTTTCTTAGTCTTATTTTGTGGACTACTGGGTAATGTTAGTCTCAAACGCTTCTCAACGAGTTGATCCTGTTCCATCGTCACTGAACGCAAATTGTTCTCCAATAACTGACAAAAATTATCTACTAGAAATACAAAATAATTTTCAATACACATTCCTTTATGATTTTTTGCTGTGAATACTTCGATGAATTTCGCGATCGATCTCTCTGCTTGACGGTGTGGACATGGTAGTCGTACGTGTTGAACATGTAGGTGGTGTCCTTGACGACTTCGGAGAGTTAAAACTGGCAATACCAATTTGGCCACTGCTATCGCTGCTATTGTGCGATCTGGGACTCGTCATTGGTATCACTGGGCTTGATGGTGAGAGCCGTGGTCGCTCTAACATGTCGTAAACGGATTCTATCAATAAATTTGTGTCAGCGATTAATGCATCCAATTCGCCCTCCTAAAATAGCAGAAATAAATGGAACCGTTATGAAGGTTCAAAAGTGAGTTGCGCGCTGCAAGTTACCTCAGGCAAACTATTTGCCGCCCTTTTAAAATCACTCATGTCTCAGATGACGTCTATATAATTATTAGCTTTCGAAAATAATTTAGAATTTGAGTTATTCTTCGAACCAGGTAAATAATTGAAAAACACACAAACAAATTCAACCAAACACCGAAATTTAACTATCACAGATTAGAAATGCAGCTGAAATTTTTGACAATCACAAAAATTTTGTTGTAATAGATCTGGAACCGTAAATTTTCGATTACAGATTTCAGAATATTGCCGTACTTTCAATTAATTAATTTTCACACGTTTCACTTTTTTTTAGTCGAGATATTAATTAGCAAAAATAATTAGGTAATTACGGACACTTTGTAGATCATTATTTATAGATATTGTTTTATTTCAATTTATTTATATCCTTTTTTGCACCTTCGATCTTTACATTGCTTATGTATGTATGTCATCCAAGCCGAATTGAGTACTGTAGGTGGCGTCTTCCCGAAACAGTTACTGCATGTTTCGCGACTTTGACAAGTCTGACGTCAAGTCACTTTCCAATACCAAACATATGAACAACACAAGCAGAAGGAGGACAAGTCGCGTGTTTGTGAAAATTCAGTGAATAGCTTGGTTATTTGTGAGATTTGAACTAAACAAGCTCATGATGACAAAGTGCCATGTATTAAATTGTCAAAGCACAAATTAATATGAAGCCTCCAAATGTAGTTTTGTGCGTTTTTATGCGGAAAGCACATTGGCAAAAACTGTATGGGTGAGCGTATAACTTCCTGCGTTTGGTTGTTGTTGTTTTAACAGTAATGGTAGCCCTGTCAGTGTAGGGCATATCACCGGTCGTCTTCGTTTAGCTTCACTAGGGGTAGGCCCAGGAAACATGCTGTTTCGACAGGTTGGGTCCAGATGGAGAGGGGTGTTAGATGAGTCGGTTTTAGGGGGCATGTGAAGAGGTGGTTAGTGTGTGCGGGGTACCTTCACATGCCGGATCCTGCGTTTGGTAGTTTCTATTGCTTTCATCTGCTCTTCCTCTTCACAAACAAGCAGTTCCCCTCCGTTTGTTCGTTTATTCATGGGCTCTGACGACACAGCGAATTCGCAGGGCGCAACCATGTATTTTATCATTCTTGGTAACTAAAGACATTCATCAATACTCACAGGTGCCTTGTCACCTGACAGGTGTCAAACTTTGTAAACAGGTATCTCAAAAATAAAGAATTCTAACACTGTATCCTTTTTTTTATTTGACAACAAAACTGCATTTGTTCGTTGAAACTCAAACAAAAAACAACTTCTTGAAATGAATCTACATATTTTGCCGCCGTAAAAATAACCAACGGAAAGAAAAAAATATGTTATTATTTTGATAGCGGGTACCCATTAGACCGATACCCACAGTCCAGTGCAAAAGAGATACACAGCGGTGATATCGTTATATAAAAGTACGTTCACATATGCAGTACTTAGAATGTAATCCACAAAATTAATCAAAAGTTCTTCTTAGAAATTGGTTTGGTGGAGTACTTTAGAGTTTTTGGTTTGTTTAATTCTTAACGATATGAAGAAAAGACAAGAAGGAGGAATAAATAATTTAAAGGCGCAATTGGCTACTAGTAATGAACATTTGGAGGAAATCCGAAAACGACGTTTACTGATATTTAAAAAATTATGGCAGCTATACGCATTGGAAATTCGATATTACGTTTTATAATAAGTAATAAGAGGCCAAAGCACTTATGGCCACATGCTTTTTTTTGTTATACAAATAGTTAATAAAACCTAACAAAAATTGTATTCGAATTAGGTCTACAAACCTGTTTTCCTTGCCTGCATACATTTCATTAAGTTTTTTCTTTGACGTTTTCCTTAACAAGCGTCAAAATAATGATCTATTATTTATATTATTTTTTATTTATTTTATAATCTCAGATTTCCGAAAAGGAATTTTGCTTCTTAATTACGGTAATTTATATGTGCACGTATTATAAAGATGTGTTTTCACTCCTTTACCGAATTTAGAAGGACCACCACTGCAATAAAACTTTTGTTCATAAATGGTATTATGTCTTAGACCTTAATAATATATGATTCATGGTTAAGATGCTGCATTACAGGAACAGAGATCCTCGGATATTTTAGTTGTTTCATTAAAAGTCATTAGCTATAGTAAATTGGTACGAATTTTAACTTGTTGTGTATGTTAACGTAGTATTATTTCTGTGTACGAGCGTAAACAGAACTATCGATTTCTTGTATGTGACAATGTTGTAATCGACTAATCGAGTTTTATATCTCTGGGAAAAGTTGAAGCAACCCTGCATTTGATGAGTGGTGAATATTTGTTTGCTGCTGGTTAGATGTGTCAGAAATAATTGAATAAAGTTTTTATATAAAAATATTGAAAACCTTTTAAATCAGTGGGAAGGGATATATAAAATAAAAAACATCGTTGCTTAAGAAAACTTTTGAAACCGTGTAAGTGCTTGAGTAGCAAATATTTGCCTTTTCGGTCGTTTCTTGCAGTCGCTGCTGCAAATGGTGGCATGCGTCTTTTTTGTTGGTTCTGAAGTATTTTCTGTTTTGCTGTTTGGCTGCATTTACGATTCACTTGTGAAAGCATCTAACGATTATTTTTAACTTGTTATCAACTTCGTAAAATTAAAGTTGTTAGCAAATTGCATGTAATGATTTGAATTTCTTATCTAAATTCATTTGAGGACTTTGTTGTGCATTAAGAAGTGTAATATGGAAAAGGCAAAAGCAACTGTCGTCAGTGACTCGTCACATATGTTTTCGGGCCATGAACAGCAAATCAAACGGGACTTGATGATAGTTGAGCATAATGAATTTTACTGTCAATTTTTTGTGAATAAAGGTGCGCTTATCCTGTGAATGTTATACATTTTGTTTCTTATATTTTACAGGAAAGCCCTACTCGTTTAACTACAGGCGGGATTACAAAATTCTTTAAAATATCGTTTCGAAGGTATGTTCGAAAATTGTTGGATTCTTCGAGTATTTTGTACAAAAATATTTATTTTTTATTACCAGATTTTAATCACGAAAATTGAAAGAACACATTTCTCTAGGTAAGTACATAAAAGCTGCGAAGGCATATTTAAACTGAGGGCTCTCCTATCTGCCTTAGGTAGATATGAGTATGGATTTGTTTCACGATGTAGAGTATACCATCATTCTAGCAATTGCACTATGAATTCAAATAAAGTGGTCACTTTCTATTTAAGCAGAGTTGCTTATCAGTCAACTTACCAGCTGAATAAAACTTCCTTTAAGGAACTTAGTTGTTCATTTGGTAAATATTTAAACTACTATTAATTAATTGCCAATTATCAAGGTTTTTACCAAAAAGCCATTTGTTTTAGTTGTTGTTGTAGCAACATAAATATTTCCCATAAATATACGGGTAATGCAGCTAAAGTGACCGGCCTGGGCTAGATATTTGTAAATCCGTGCCGTTCCGGTTAAGTAGAACCGACTGTCGTGGGAACGCCATCTGTTTTAATCGTTCTGTTGAGTTTATATTACTGGAACTGCTCGGATTTTGTATCCGCCTAATCACTGATTATTTTCACTAAAAATATATACAGTTTGTCAAGAATATCTTTGCATAGTGAAGAAAATTTTAAAATTTTAGCTTTGATCGAGAATTCCAACAACAAATAAAAAAGCAAGAAAAAAATTTATACACACATTCCATTACTGTACTTGGCTACGACTATTAGGCGCCAACAGTTATTAAATAAACAAACACATTACAAAAACAACAACAAAAAAGGTGTTTACTCTATTTAAAAAGTGTCAATAAATCTTTTTATAAGCGATAGCATAGGTCGCAACGTTATGCTATTTATCAGACCCGCGCTAGCTATTTTTAGGTCAGACGAGCTGCTGCAATTGCCCACTACCTCGCCGCGCCTCCGGGGGCAGTAATGGTTGCAAGAATTGCACTGGACTGATACCGGATTCCGAGGTATTACGGTCTGACACACGGAACAGACTGTACGGGGGACCAGGACCTGCTGGTTTGTCCCCGCACTGGGGTTGGAGCAGGAAGGAAAGGGAGGGGTTGAGGGTGAGTTGTGTTGCTCCGATAGGCTCCTCACCGTGGAGGTGTGGGTTGTGGTGGCGGTTGGTAGTGCCGGCCTATCAGGGGGTGTGGTAGCCGTGGAGGCATCAGACGCCTGCTGGCGGGAGCAACACGTGGCCACATACCGTGTGGACCACTCCCTATGTGACTTAAGGCCTGAACAGGTCTTAAGGTGGCTCCACCCGTTGCACTTGTTACACCTAACCGAGGTGGAGTTAGGGTGAAGCCGTTTGTGGCAGTCGCAGCAGTAGAATACTTCTGGCAGAGGGTTGGATTCGATTTTTTTTTTTTTTTGAGTAAGCGAATTAAGTGTTTTTTTATTCTCAAGGTGTGTGTTTCTTTGCCATGTTTTTCTTGCTTGTCGTTTTTCTTTCAATTTTTCTTCTACCTCAAGAGATATCTGTGTGTGGTGTTGCTTGGTGAGACAGGGTGTTGAGTTACATGCTGCATATTGGACACAATCATTGGAATGCTCGACAGCGTTTACAATGTCTTCATTGTCCTTGAGTGGATGTTTTAAGTTAATGGTTCAAGTAATAAGGGTTCAGAAATACGTCCAGTTGGTTTTCCTGTTTGTGGAGACAGCAATGGGCAAGCAATTCAGCTGAATCTTTATTTAACGAATCTTTATTAAAGAGGATAGTTTGTAACATGAACTGCAAAAAAGTCGATAAGATCTCGTATTTTATTTGTGTCAGTGGGCTAATACGTTGGAAAGCCTAAGAGGGCTGTGGTGGGGTTTAATTTCGTGAGGGCTGCCAATAGTTCGTGATCTTTTGAGGTAGAGAGACGGGATCCCCAATGAGTGTGTTTTGCGTTAGGGTCTCCTCTAGCTAGAAACCTGTTTCCAAGGTTTTTAAGGAATTTTTCATACTCCTTTGTTTTGATAGCATGCTTAGGTGGGGTATACACTGATGACATTGTGATATTTGTGGCCTGAATAGCTTCTGTGCAAAAAGAGTTTATGCTGTAATGCTTCATATTACTTTTTCTGAGAATAGCAGAGCCGGCATGTGCTTTTTTGTCGGGGTGCATTGTGTGATATAATTTGTAATTTGTGATTCGAAAGTAGCTTCTATCTGTAAAGTGAGTTTCAGAGATCAGGCGAATATCTATTTCGTGTGATTTGAGCAGAGTTTTTAATTCCAATATATGCTTTGATAGGCCATTGGCATTCCAGATAAGAATATACATGGATTTAAAAGGGTTAATTTTTGATTCGTGAGAGTCACGAGCAGATTCATCATTAATGAGGCTTGTTTCAACACTTGCTTGAAAAGCGCGATAATTTCTCGCATTTCACTTGAGGAGTCGGAAGTTGTTGTCTGAGCGACTGAAGAGGTTTTCGTACTGTGTTGAACATGTTTTACAACTTGTGAATATGAGAGTGAGTTTGGGGCGTGTCTGGGCAGTTGGGCGACAGTGATCGAACTGGTTGAGCTTTGAGGCTGAGCGAATGCGGTGTTTTCTTCCTTTTTTCTCAATGGCGGATATTTGAATTTTTGAAGGTTCTTGTATATCATGCAGCCTTGCAATTCGCTGGATCCGCAATCTGCGGGCAAGTGGACTCCAGCGCATTTAATGCAGACGAGTTTTAGTGTATTAGAGGGAGTTCACGTTTCGGACGTGGGGGCACAAAAACAGTTTTTGTATTGAATAAATACTTAACATCATAAATTTCTTTATTGTTCGGGCGTGATTTGAACTCAATAATGAACATTGGGAGAGGTTCTTTTGTATTTCTGTTCTTGATGATGAAGATATTTAATGCTGTGTGGCGAGCTCTTTTAGTTCCTCTAGAATTTTTTGGGTGCATATAGAAGGATTCATATTTTTTAGAATAACTTTGTAGGTCCCCTCCTCTTTGGGCTTATACGTATAAAATTCGGGTGTTTTCTGCTCTAGTAGGGATACAATATTCCTATATTTAGGATTCGGGAGTGGAAGCGTGTTGTTGTTGTTGTTGTTGTAGCAGCATAAACAGTCCCCATATTTACATATATACGTGCTTCATCAACGGTGAAATATTGTTGACTTTGTCAACAAATATTGGTTGGGGTTTGTGGGGGTTGTTTTTTTGTGGCTTAGGGTTAGATTCTTCTTCTTGAACTTTCTAAGGAGAAAATCTGTTTTCAGAGGGTTCAGCGCTACCAAGCCAATATTCGTCCAGTTTGGCTTGCTTTTGCGGGGCTTGAAGCTTACCTGGACTATGTCGCGCAGTCTTGTTTTTTGTTCGACGACTTTCCAATCGTTACCTGATGGATACTTGCTGGTCGATGGTTGAGAGGAGAGGTCCTGTTGCTTATAGAGTAATTGCAGTTGTTGCTGCAGCTGCTGAATCTGCTCCTGTACGCTTGGCTTTGTGTTATTTTGTGCTATTTGTGGGTTTGGGACTGAGTAAGAGTTGGGAGTAAGGAATTGGGTGCTCCTCTAGGGAGAGGTATTGGGCTCGCCAGTTGTTGCTTCTGTTATGCTGTTTGTTGCAAATTTTGCCGCAAAGTAATTTTTTTTGGGTGTTTTATTGCGATTGGTTCTGCAACTGTTGTTGTTATTGGATTGCACTACCCACATCAGGGAGTTATCAATCGGCATTTAATTATTTTTTCGGTTTTTTGTTTAAGTTTTTCTGTTTTTAGCTGTAAAATGTTCTTTGGCAACCCTACCAAATAATTTTCAGCACAAAAGTATGCTTTATTTTTTTAACTTTTTTAGCTAAGAGTCACCTTTTTTTGTTTTATGGAAAATTTCAGTTTTTTTTTTTTTGATGCATAAAGGGTTAAATTTTTATTTTTATGTTTAACTATTTTGAGCGATTGCTGCAATAACATTCAACCGCACCATTGGGTAATTTCACTTTTGCATGCTTTTTTCACTATTTAACGTATATTTTTTGCGCTATTTTAGTGATAATTCTAATATGAATTTCCTTGTCTTCACTTCATCAGAGTTGCAAAAAAATCCTCATCTATGTATATCATAAAATATATGGATAATTTGTTTGCAATTAAAAAGCAACATATGGAGCGGTCTGGGGCATGCGGGCAGCGCTAACTAAGATTCATCGTTTAGCATGAAGGCAATGCGGGCCTGCCCTACAGCTGCGATGGAGGTGTTGCTTGGGCTGACACCGCTTCATATAGTTATTCAGCAGTCAGGCAAGCGTACCCTGCTGAATATTATCAAGGAAGGGAAAGTAATGTCATCTAAAAACATGGAATTACTGAGCCACCCAGAGATGATTTCACCAAAGTCATCAAATCCGAAAAGAAGTTCAGTATTGAACTGGTATTGTCCAGTAGTCCAACTAGAGTAGACCTGCATTTGAAAGGAAACTCCAGGTATGTACCCTGCACTGGTACTCAGGTAGCTCGAATACGCTAGAAGGCATAGGTGCTGCAAGTGTTCTGTGCCGATGGGTAGTTTTCCAAACGGTGATGTATGCCAGCTGCCTTTATGCAGAGATCAACTCAGACAGAAATTTCCGGAATCAGCGAATTGCTTTTCTGCGCGATAGTCAGGTAACACTCAAGACTCTATTGTCGTGTGAGATTAAGTTCTCACTGGTCCTTGAGTGTATCGAGAAACTGAATATGTTAGGAACGCACAATCGCACCTGGTTCATTTGGGGCCAGGACAAAGGGGCATAACTGGGAACGAAGTAGCGGACGCGAGAGAAACTGCGTCTTGATGTTGTTTCACAAATGGAGGGTGCTACAGTTTTAAGCCGACTCCGAACGGCAAATGGTTTTGTATGAGGAGCTTTTTCATACACTCTGACATTTGCCATTGCCTGCCGAGTGGCGAGCGCTATTAGACAAACTTTTTCTTCATTTTAGTGTTTTACGGAAATTCGAACCTACGTTCTGTCCAGATTCCGAATATTAGTCACGCACCAACCCATTGGATTGTCATATACTTATTTTTGATGTTTTTTTTTCGAAAACTTAATTTCACCTTCTGAATTTTTTAGTGCGTAATTTGATCAGCTTAGCCGTAAAATACGTATATAAGGTACTAAAGGCACTCCATTCGGTGTGATAGGTGTAGTAGTTTCATATCTTAAAGTTAAAAACGTCGTAAGAGACGCGCGAGGAATACCGTTTAAGACCTGTCTGTACACTGTTGGGGCCAGTAGGTGTTGTGCATAGTTCTGGATCTCATCAGTATACTAAAACGGATATCTCCTCACGTGCCTGACCCTGCAGGGGTGGTTTATGCGGTAGCAACTAAGCGGGACTTGCTTGCTGAGCATCCTACTATGACACTTAACTGGCAGCACAGTAACCTGGCTGTGAAGGTGTTGTAAAATAGCCATTAGGAAGCATTTGGTGGCTGTCCTGATGGCAGTATTTTGAGAGATTTACAGCTTCTTGCACTGTTTGCTCAAATGAGGACTGTCTAATTCAGAACCGACCGGGTGAACAATTGCCTAAAATGCTAAAGGCTAGTGATTTGAGGACCTTGTTGTGGTCCTGGACCTCAGTGACAATTGTGGTTGAAAAGGAGAGCAAAATATCTAAATTTTTTTTTTATTAGTAGCAGTAAGGTTTCTCCCAGTAGTTTGGGGTTGTTAACCGTCGGTTGTGATGTGTTTCATTGACTATCACCTCCAGTGAGAATTTGACCTCCTTCATCCAGGAGATGAATAAGGTTGCCGTACGTTTTATGAATGACAGTCCTAAGTGCATCGGTTAGTGATATATTATATATATTCCCCTTCGTCCAGACCGATGCCTTGGGCCATCTGAACTTCATCGCTGGTAAAGGGAGGTTGCACACTGTTTCTCGGCAAATTGTATAGACTTCTGGTTGCACAACGCTTGGTTCTCTCGATGTGAAGATGCAGTTTGAGTTGTCGGCTGAAAAGACTTTCGTATATCTTCAATTCCGACGAAGTAAAAGTCTCTAATGTTTTTGCCACTCTCTCAATGTACTTCGCCGGGCTTGATAGGAACCTTACGGTGGCTCAGAGTTTACACACGCCAGAGGTTTCAAGTACTCAACACAAGTGGAGGTTGTTGTTGTGGTTTTAGGAGCATAAATATTTCACATGCATGTACGGGGAATGCTGCTGGAGTGACAGTCTGTGGCCGGATATAAATCCGGGTCTTTCCGGTAACGTAGAAGCGACTGTCGTGGAACGTCACACAAGTGGAGGTCGTGTAGAAGGCTCATTTTTATGTATTTTTTTATGAGATTTCGTTACAATTTAATTTTTAAATTTCGGCATATTTTCGCACACTTAATATATTACACATATTATTTGTTTATATGTCAACCGCTGACTGCACACGTCAGCCCCACCCCCTTTGAACGGGTTATTGGGATTTTGGTTCATCGCTTTAGCTTTGCTTGCGCCTCTCCGTTGACCGACAAAGTGCCCGCCCCTCTTAATTTGGGATAAAACGAGTGTATTATTGCGTATGTGCAAGGGTCACTTACCTTTGCGGCTGTGTGTTTTCATAAATTGCACGAATTCTCATCTACATACATATAAGTAGACCGCTGCATACGTATAAATGAGAGAAAAGCTTTCAAGATTATTGCCCTGCGCGCGAATATTCATACACGGATATATATACACACACACACACTTGTAGAAGCAGTAAGTAAATTTATATTTTTTGTAAGATTGTAATATCTACTTATCCTCTCTATAATCCTGCGTTGCATTTGAACTGTGACCTTTGGCATTGTAAAAAGATTCTTAATAAAAGAAATTATCGAAAAAAAATCCGTAAGAAAAATAGAATTTCGTCATAAACATTCATTGCCATTTAGGGGCACTAAACTCAACCTTAACTGGGATTAACCTTTTTTCGGGAACTGGAAAAGTCGAATTTAAAAAAATACGGAAAATTAAATTCGCATATTTGCATTGAAATGAGCAGAAAAAAATTTAGAGACTGGAAGTACGATATGAATTGAAAATACAGAACGGAATGGCATTGGAATAAGATTATGGATTGGGATGTAAAGTTCAACTTTGATTTAAGAAGTAAACAAGCAGTAAGCGACAGGAATTTTTAATGCGAGCGGTAAAACCGGTTGTTGTTGTTGTAGCAGCTTACTAAACCCTGTCAGTGCAATGTAGTTACCGGTCGTCTTCGTCTAACTCATCTAACGGTAGGCCCAGAAAACTTGCTGTTTAGACAGGTTGGGTCCAGAGGGAAAGGGTGTTAGATAAAACCTTGAGCTGTAGTTTGACCTTCTTTATCGAAGTGGTAAAAAGCGCTGCCGTTTGGGCTGGGGACGCCAGATGGTTGGAGCGACACTTAGCCTCATACCGTGAGGATCACTCTCTGTGTGTCTTAAGGCCTGAGGGGCCTAAATGATAATAATTGATTTTAATTTAAACTTTGTAATGTTAGGGGGTTTGCTGCTGGAGTGACTGTGCTTGGCCGGATATATATTGGGCTGGGGAATAAGTTCGTAGCGTTTTTAGCGAAGACTTTTATTCGAACAAAAAACAATAAAATAATCAATTATATACTCGCCGTTGCTGTTTACAACCTCTTCCCACCTCTCGTACAATTTGTTGATACCATTCCGCCAAAAATCGCCTGGACTGGTGTCAAAGAAGTTGTTGAGCCAGTTTTTAAAGACCTTACGCCCTTCATATAGTTCATCAGGGAGCGGAAAAGGTGGTCAGTGCAGAGAATACGGCGGACGTTAAAGGACCCATTCGTGTTCTTGGAGTGCGGCTTTGACGACTTGTGCAACATGGGGCCTGGCGTTGTCGTGTGGGAGTATGATTTTGCCATGTCGATCAGGTCTTTTGAGTCGAATAATGAGGCTACGCGGCGCAATGTAGAGCTCCTCGTTGACCGTGTCATTCTTTTCGAGCATTTCCCAGTGCACCATAATACAGAACGGAATAGCATTGGAATAAGAAATAACACATATCATAATCTTCTTTGGAAGAAGATCCTGCTTGCCTCTCGGCTTTAACGTATCTCCTGGAGCCTTCCACGACATTCTTTGCTTCATATTGATAAATAGGCACTATTTTTCATGTCTCGTGTCGATTCGGTACAAAAAGCTTACAAAAGCTGTTTATGATCGCGTGTTACTCGATGGCGAGCGAGATGCTGAGAAGCAATTTAAAGGCGACTTTCTTTTGATTCGTTGAGCTCGGAAGGCACCCAGGCTCCCAATTTTTCGTTTTATGATCGCAGCTCATTTTTTTGCCAATTCGCGATTGGTTTGGCGACCGTTCTCCTTCAAATGGGATTTGAGACATTCTTCATCGAATTCAGAAGTCCTTCCGCTGTGGGAGGTGTCATCGCCATCAAAATCGCCATTTTTGAACTTTGCAAACTATGCCCGTGCTGTAGACTCGCCTATGACACCTTCTCCATACACGTCGCAAATGTCCCCGGTTGCTTCAGCGTCCTGGGTATTTTTAAATTTCTACAATTAACAAAGTTTTCAAGAGCAGAAAGAGTTCTATCGAATGAATATTTACCCTTTGCCAAACAGTAAACAAATCGTTGTAAAATAAAAGTAAATATAAAAACGTTATCAACTTGTTCCCCAACCCAATATTTATGCAAAAAAAAGAAATTAGCCATTTCCACAATTTTCCAGATTTAAGCATCATTGACAGCGGATTTTAAGTTATTTAACTCATCAGTGCTTATTCGTATTGATTAGTCGAATTTGAAGGTCAAACACCTCAACTCATTTTTTCAAATGCGTTGGCTGTCGTGTTATTGTTTTTATTGCCGTTTGACGTTGACGTTGCTCTCCCAGCTGTTGTTAGCGAGTGGAGTTGAACGAATTTACGTAAATTATATTTGGCACGCATATAGAAACTGGGCTTTGCCCTTGGCAAAACAGAACCGAATGGCAAATGCACGTCCACTCATACTCAGCGTCCGATTCGGAAGTGGGGAGACGTTGCTAAGTGTTTGAAAGCGCAGATGTTGAATTGCGGGAACAGCTGTTCAATTGTTCAATTGTGCTGTTTGTTACTCTCTTGCTAGCAAGCTCCTAAGTTTTAGTGGAGTAAGTATGTAATATCATACAAATTTGAATTTTTTCTTTGTATTTGCTAAGTCAACAAGCACCTAACTTTTGTGTTTGGGAATGTATTTTCTTAACTTTTATATTTTACTTTCAACCTTCCCTACCCTTTTTTGGCCTTCCTTTTGTTTCTTTTTCGGTATATACTTTTTCTATTGCCAAGATTTATTTTTGCTGGCAGGTTTGTTCAAGTTGCAATTGCACATTGAATGATTGCCAATTATAGTACTTAGTACTTCAAGTTTAAATTACCCATTTGGTAGCCCTTCTAAGAGAAGCCAAAAACTGTCACCTCAGCAGTAGTCCCCTTCGGTCCATTCGTAACTCTTGTAACCTCTCAAAGATATCTCCTTTCCACCAGATAATAGGATGAACCCATTTTGTTGGTTTTCATTTGAAAAAGTATTTCCATAATTGGTTAATGTTTTTGTAAGAACATTCCCCAAACATTTTTGAAGAATATTGCTGAAGTGGCAGTACTTGTCCGGATTTGAATTCGGGTCGTTTGAGTAAAGGAGAACAGAGTGTCGAGGGAATGTTTCATAACTAGTAGGTTGTTTTGCCCACTGTTTCTTTGCAACCACATCTATATGTAGTCAATCGCTAAAGACATTAATAGGCTCTTTCTTTAACCAAAAACTTCGGAGTACTCCCGAAGCTAAATAAAAATAAATAAATAATGCGCGTACATTTCTGTTAGGTGTTTGGCTCAGCTCTTCCTCCTATTTATGGCATGCGTCTTCGTGCTGTTCCAGAAATGGAACTTTTTTATGGCTGAAATACACTCGGAGATGTGCCATTGCCTGCAAAGGAGCGTCCGCTATTAGAAAAAACTCATGCACAGAGAATCGAACCTACGCGCTCTCGAATGGTAGTCCCGCATTCTGCTAAGGCGGCCGCCAAATAGCCTACCGGCATCTTCACCTTGCTAGTGCCACCGTCTATCAATATAGTCATATCAACTAACAACATAGATACTATCGATAGAGGAGCAGATGATATTTCAAAGCAATAAAAAAACTGTGTGATATCAGTACTAAAAAATGTGAAGAAAAATTTCGAAAGAAATGTTAGGCAAAGTTCGGGCCTTTTTTGCCCGAAAACGCACTAAAACCGAACTGAAGTTCTGTCGCCGAAAATGACCGCAGTTCAGTAGCTTTCTATAGGTATAGAAGTCGAAGTACCGTCTCAAAGTTATCGTGAAAGCAATGTGGGCTTAAATGCTCAATTGACTGAATTGTAAAAAACACGTTTATTGAAAAATTTACGTTTTGTGCTTACACTCGTCTGCTAGTTAATTCGCGATATTATTTAGAAAAAATATAAATATTTGTACAATGAGTTGGCAATTGAATAAAAAACGATCAAGTTCTCACGTAATATTTGTTTATGTGGAAAAATTATTTATTTTACTTTAAATTATTTACATTTTCGTCGTTGTTTTCGTTTGTGCATTCACTAAGTGCTTAATTCTTTTGTGTTTATTCTCATTGACTTACTCATAGGGTGTGCCCCTTGGAGCGGTATTACTGCCCGATTTGAAAGCGACAAAAACTGGCTCGACAGGTGGCGCTGGAGTAGATATTTTTCCGTATTTTTTGCTCGATTTGTTTCGTAATATATATTACTTAGACAAAAATAATCGTTTTGGCCCGAAATTTAGTCGGTAGGTGGCGCTTGCCAGTCTCATTTTTGTTCTCAAATGCCTTTGACCTGTGACGTTTTAAAAAATGAGGTCAAATTGACCGGTGAAATTTAGGGGTTTAAAATATTCCACAAAAAATTAAATCAAGACGAAACTCTTGGGAATGTGTTCAAGTTGTTCGGAAAAAATGCATGTGCTATGTTTTTCCACAGAGAGAAAAACTGTAACTGTAACTACTTTTTATGGATCATTTACGCAAGAGTAAACCAACGCCTAGGTGAGCTCTTCAGCGTGCCTTCATTGGAGAATCACATCAACATCTAAAACAGGTCTCTTCAAGTATGACTGGATATAGTACTTTTCTTCAGTAAAGGACTTCGTGTTTTATGAAAGTTGTTAACAGAGAAATCAGAGGGTTAACATTTCAAACAGAAAATTTTACGAAAATGGAAATCTACGGATGAAAGAATATTCGAAATGGTAAATATGTTTTTGAATATTGAGGAACTGGTTTCGTTAAGGAAGTTTTTCATTAATTGTGAAATAGAGTTGTGTAGAAATAAAATGAATAGTAAAAGCCCAACAATTTTACAAAAATGTTCTTTAACACGAACAAACCCTAATAGTTATGAAGGAGGATATTGTTGATGTAATGAAGTGACAGTCCTGGGTCGTTCCGATAACGCCGAACCGTCTGTCGTGGGATGTTGTGTTCGCGGTCGGCTTATCCGAAGACAGTACTAGTCTAAAGGAGGGTTAACGGTTTTTTACGAAGGGTTAAACTTTTAAGCCAAAGCTTTCTTGTGCACTCATCTTCTTAACCCATGCGAAGTTTTCATCTACGGCGACGTCCACTTTAACCCCTAATTGCCTTTTTACCAAACTTTCGTGACACGTGCTTTGCAAGGGTCAGGAATCCTCGTTTGCGTAGAAGATAGAGTTTAAAATGTATCACAAGAAATTTCTCGTGAAATTTCACCATAAAAGTCTGAGATCAGCAACTATATTTGAATATTTTTGATAAACTTCTGCACACTTTTTCCCAAAGTTTTAAAACTTTCACCATCTGGACTAGTGCTGTCTTCGACAAAGTTGATGCTAGAGAAAGTATCTTTTATAATTATTAGCGTTTGTTCGTGTTGAGTAAACAGTGTTGGACAGCGTGATTATAACTAAATTTATTTGTGACCGCTTTAAGGCATAATTTAGTGTGGACCTTCTGTTAATGTACGAAAAGTATTTTATCGTGGGTCTCTGAAGCTAAAAATTATATTTAAAGTCAATTTAAAAATAATATTTAAAGTAAATTGATTGTGTTTTTGTTAAAAAAATAATTAAAATAATACAAAATATGAGTAAATGGTTGAGGTTTCACTCTTACTGTCTTCTTATAAATTATTAAATTTCCATTCGTCTTCAAAAGCACCCGATATCCATTTGAGCTAAACTCACATACATATTCGTGTGGAACGTGTGTATTTTTTGAAATATTCAACAAAGGCGAATTCTCATGCAAGTTGGTTGCACTGGAGCAACAACAACATTTATATGTATTTTGTGATTTGGTATTTTGAATGTCAAAGTTTCTATCAGAATGTAAACATACGAACAAAGAAACAGGTCACTTTGGCATTAGCTGCCCTACCGATATCACCTTGTATGAATTCGCCTTGTTTTCGTTATGCTCCAGCCAACTGGCGCGTGCACGAGTGCACTAACAACACAGCACGTAAGTGTGTTCGTACTTGTT
Organism: Anastrepha fraterculus; assembly: GCA_037575425.1. NCBI lineage: Eukaryota > Metazoa > Arthropoda > Insecta > Diptera > Tephritidae > Anastrepha > Anastrepha fraterculus. Next base: position 18,861 of record JAYXIM010047152.1, on the reverse strand, counting down.
ATCACAAGCCACAACAGTCGCAATTAGTCAGACTAACAGTCAGTTGCATTTTTTCTGTCTATTATATGCCTTCAAAGATATAATCATGCAAATATGAGCTTGAGCTTTCGCGTGCTCTTAATGTTTTGAAGTGTTTGCCTATTTCTGGAAAACTGCACAAATTTGTTGAAAATAGACAAATTAACAATTGCTAGTATAAAGGGTGCACTAAAATTCATGCAAAATTAAACTTTTGAACAAAAAAAAAATGTTATGAAAATAGAATTTTCGGTCTGAAATATTCTGACTGTATTTAAATACAAAACGGTTGTTGAGAAATTGCAGTGGCATTGGTAATTTATTGACTATCCTCCATCTTATGGCCAACAGGAGGATTCCAGGCATAGTGCAGTGAGATCATTGGAGAGAGAGGCTCATTTTCATTTTTCGACATAACTGTCTATAAAGCCGCACGCCACAAATAAGAGGAGACGAGCTCGGCCAAACACCCAATAAAGGGTGTAAGCGCCAATTATACAAGGTGGCGCAAAATTAACCGCCCTATCTGAAGATTTATGATTTTTGCAAATGGCGGCGTACGCCAATCATATTTGACACTTGTGAACTAGACAGCTGCAGTATACAAACAGACAAGCAATGGAACGCGTAAAGGTCCAAATAAAGATTTTCATCACTGAAAATATTTTTTTTACTTAGTAAAAAAGTGATTCATATTTAAAAACAATTCTGGGGCGATTTTTGAAATACCCTTCATCGATGAATCAATATAAATTCCAAATATTTATGATACTTCTGTCAAAAGTATTTTCGTGTGAACAAAAAATAAAAATTTTCAAATTTCTTATTGAGGAAATGAATACGAAACTATTTCGCGTGAACTTTGCTAAAATTTAATTTTTTTTATTTTTTTGATAAAATTTAAATTTTTTTAATATTTTGATAAAATTTGATTTTTTTTATTTATAAAATTAGAATTTATTTGTTGATAACTTTGGAATTTTTTTGTTGATAAAATTATAAATACAATTTATATATTTATAAAGACAAAATTTACAGTTTTTAGTTAAATATTTATGTACGTTTTATTATAAATAAATTTCTTGCGTTAATTATGAAACACCTTTAAAATAAAATAAATAAAAAGTTATACATTTTCAATAACAATTTAATTAAATAAATTTAAATTAAAATTTAACTAAATTGTTTCGCCTTCTTAAGTAGTTAAATTTAATTAAATTCTTTTTTCATTAACATTTAATTAAATTCTTTTTCATTATTTTAATAAAAAAATAATTTAATTAAGTTTTCTTTTTTCATTAAATTTAATAAAAAAATAATTTAATTAAATTTTCTTTTTTCATTAAATTTAATAAAAAAAATAATTTAATTAAATTTTCTTTTTTCATTAAATTTAATAAAAAAAATATTTTAATTAAATTTGTTATTTAAATGTTAATAAAAATTTAAATTAATTTTAAAAAAATTTAATAAAATTTAGCTATACATGTTTTTTTTTGCCTGATTTTTGGCACATATTTTATTTTGATTCATTAGAATTGATTGTTTGATAATACATACATAATTGTGTTTTCTACTAAGAGTATTTTTATCGTGAATTTTGATATATTTGCATTAAAAAATTTCGAACTTTTTAATTACATAGTTGTGTTTGATTGTAATTAATTATTTAAAATAAAATAAATTAAATAATTAATTTAAAATTTAAAAATAAATAACATAATTAATTTTGACAATTTTAATTTTTGGAGTACCTTATATTTAAATAAATTACACATAATTTGGCAGTAAATGCATGTAATTTTTTTCAAAACTTGTTTGTTTATATTTTTAAGTCAGTGAAAATTTACAATTTTTGATTAGATCAAAACTCGCAACTCTTAATTAAATAATTGCCATTTTTCGCGTGCATTTCGGAACACCCTTTACTTACAAATTTTGCGGTTTTAACTAAAAACTTGTATTTTCTACTAAAATTAAAACTTTCTTTGGAACATGCATCTTTTGTATTTTGATGAATAAAAAATTCAAAATTTTAAACAATATTTTTTTGACAATTATTTTCGAATCAACTCTTTTAAACATGCTTTATTTCTCTATCAGTAAGAAATTCCCTTTGGAACACCCTTTACTTGGTTAAACCTCCACACATATGTTTAATTATTTCGTGTTGGTATTTACTTATGATAAGCGTGTTCGTTTAGCTTTCCGTGCTTACCCGTCGCTTTCGGTCTTTCCATCCGAACTCAGAATTATTGTTGCGTCAGCCAAGTTGCGTTCATTGAATGCAGTGCGTTTTTATTATTTACTTACATATTTTTTCTATGCTGTGACGATGTAGCAATTGTGTTAGATTTGATGCGACATTGAAACTCGCCGCTGCGTCGTTTGTGTGTTTTTTGTGGCGCTATCATTGCTCCATTTGCATGGGTCGTGAACTGAAATTCGCCCTGTGAAGATACATCTGCTTTGTTAGGGCGCTGTACTTTATGGTATGGAACGTTTCTCAGCTGACGGAAATGGAAATTGGTGGTGGAAAATACAATTCAATGAATTATGAAATTTTATTTAGTTTTAAATTTAAAAAATTGCGAAATATTTTTGATTGAATATTTCATTCCAAATACTAACTTTGCGTGCGTAAGTTTTTCAGAATGGGACGACACACGGAAAGTCGTTTAAAATTAGCGACAAGAATAAAAGTAACGGAAACGGAGCATAAAGTTGATTCGAAATTAGCCAAAACAAATGCGAATGGCCATATAGAATGCATTATCTGCAAAGTAACAGTGAAGTCAGCCACCTTATGGAAGGTGCATATCAACTCAAAGACGCACAAGGAGCGCATATCGCTTGTAAAACAGATAAAATCGACATTCAAAGGCGGGCCGGCAACTGAAGCTGCTTCAAAACCTGCAACTAAAATTGCTGCTAAAATAGCGGAGAAACCAAGTGAATGCATAGGAACACAGAAAATATTACCAAAGACAGTGACACCTCCAACACCTTCAACACCTACAACAACAGTTCCTTCACCAGAAAAATCATCCACAAATAAAATCGATACGCTGTTGCCCGAAAAGTTCTTTGACGATCCCGTTAAAGATGCGAAGATTCGTAATGCAGAATACAAAGACCCGCTAACTGACGAATGGGAACGTTTTCAACGCGAAATCAGAGAGGCTTCCTCCGTATCTGTGGCAATTATTGCAGGAGAACAAATCGAATCTGCGTTTGATCGTGATATAGATGAAATCAATGACCAAATGAAACATTGGTCTAGATATATGAATCTTGAAGCGCGAAAAGGCGCACTCGGTGGCACCAAAGACGAGCAACCTGAAACCCATAGTTCTGATGAAAACGAAAGTGATGACGATGCAACAACTGAATTCTCTGATTGGCGTTCTAAGTCATTTATTTAAGTAAATAAATATAAGGAAAACTATTTGATTATAAAAGTACATGCAAGCCGCGACAAAATGATAGCATATCAACATTTTCACTAAGATTATTTGCTTGGCGATTATTTCTTCGAAGAAGGAAGTTTACAAAATGTCTCACTGGGGGGAATAGTTACCTTTTTAAAAAGTTCTAAGTGGTTTAAGCAGCTTAGTTAGGGGATGAAAATCAAATGCAGGTATCACAACGGGCTAGCGAATGTCTTGTTTTAGACAAGCAACCTAACATTTTCACCAGTTTTCTATTCTATTTCTTTTTTATTTTTTAACGTTCGTGAATTTTTTATAAATCTATCGTCTAATAAAAACTATGTAGAGACAAGTTTCAAATTTTACACAAAACTCAGAAAATTCCACAAATTGGCTTAACATTTTATGTGGAGAAAATAGACAACATCGCCAAGCAAAAAAAAGTATAGAAAATCAAAGGAATTTTTTAGCAACTTCAAACTTCCACTTTGCTGTATTGAAATTTAGTAATCTATAAAACTGTATACCAAAAATATTTCTAGAAATGCTATGAAATGGTTGAAATGTTGATGTACTATCGTTTTGTCGCGGAGTGTATATATGTATGTAATACAAACATTTATTATAATTATGTAAAAATATTTATGTTATGTTTGTGTGCATCTAAAATGGAAGAATAAACTCATGTTGGAGATCTTTATTAAACATAGTATTTCGAATCGGCTCTTTTTTCCACACAAGGACAAGTTATCGGATGATATTATATTTTATATTGGGCGTACAAATGGATAATCGATTTTTTGAAAAATGGTTACTCGTAGATGTTCCAGCCACAAGTCTTAACCGTTTCTCGAGTTAACGGATTCCATAGGAAAAATGTGCGATTCACGATTCCTCCCAATTTTGTAAGAACGCAAGTGCCAGGCCAAACTGCATTGAGCAGATTGAGGTCGGAAAGAGAAATGTCAATGTTGATAATTATAGTTTAACGACATCGTCACAAGCTGATCAAGCATTGTCGCGCTGGAATAGCACTTTGTGCGTCTTTCCTCGTATAGTGCCCGTTGTTGCCGTAGTGCTCGCCTCAAATTTAATAATTAACTAGTTGCATTTGGTAGCGAACTCCTTTGATGGTTCTGTCAAGTTTCGACCGCTGATAATATACATCGCTGAGCCATGAACGCTTGACTTGCCCGTCGATATTGATACATGCACGGAGAGCCCTCACAAAACGAAAAATATTATCAAATATATCATTGTGATTTTGATGGGAAAACCTTCGTTCATAAGTGGAAAAATGTTCCTACGACGTCTCTCGGTTTGAGAGCAGCCGATATCCTGAATTCTGCCTAATGCTTCAAAGCTTTAAAACGATGTGAAGATGATTGCTGAGTTACAACTTATGAGTCTGCAAGTTGTTATCGTATGTGATATAGATCTTAAAATGTATAGTTGCGGCTTCTTCAAACTTTTGCATTCGTACAGAATGCAGCTCCTTGTCTTTCAGCTCCTTCTGCTTAGACACGCAATTCACTTCTGGCGCAATTTATGTATTGCATAGCCGCAGCTTCGAGTTACACATCCATTCTATAATATTTATTTAAAAATAGATGCACTTATTATTAGAGATTTGAAGCGATCGTGCAAACTATGCCTGCAAACACCTACTAGAGCCTGAGCTACCTCCCAGTCGAGTCAGGAGGCATCTACGCCGACGAGATCCAAGATCAAGCACAACTACAACTAGTGGATCGGACGGTATATAGACAGACATTAAACGACATTCATCGGGGGACTCTAACTACTTTTCTAAACTAGTGATCCCTGAATGCCACTATCGGAATCCAGCCACCGTCCATTGCAAACGAAGAGCTTCAGCTGCCCCGTGAGACCCGCGTAACTATGGCTCAATTGCGGTCTGGATATTATAGCAGATTAAACTCCTACAATAAAAGCCATCGTTAATGACTGATAAAACGGGTTGTTCTCACGGCAGTCGGTTCTACTTCTACAACCGATAAAATGGGACGAAAAAAATTGAGCCATGATATTTTTCCAGAAGCCGGAGTATACCTTTACATAAGTCTTCGCTGTGCTGTATCCAAACTCGGTGTCATAATTGCTTTGTTGATTCAGGTTTTTGCGTTATATTAAACTAAAATTGCAAAACACCCGGTTTTGAGCTATATTTAAGGTTAAGTTGGATCGCATATTTTTTTCTCTCTAAAAGGAGTATTTTATGAAGTAGAAGTCTTCTTCTTTCAAATGCCGCTTAGTTAACTCCAACATCTTTATCGGTCATTGGACGATCGGCACACACGCGGGAAAGCTAGGTTTACCATTTAACCCCCATTGCAGAAGTTGTGGGGTACTTTCAGAGAAGAAGTCTGTTGAGCACTTTCTCTGTAAATGTCCGGGTTTGACAGCTAGACGATTGAGGTCTATCTGTAGATATCTGCCTGTTGGTGGTCTCAAAATTGTGTCAAAATGGCGCTTTAGAGCTACTTGGGGAGTGCCAGAGTGGTACTTCAACTATTTCTAAACCGAAAATAGTACTTTCGGGACGAAATACAGCGAGTAACACAGGCTAATCTCCAGGCTTCTTCTAATCGCCATTTCCCTGCTCGATTAATTGGACGAAAAATTTGCATGCGAAAGCAACAACAAAGTTATCGAGTAAGATTCGCCGCTAGCGAGTATAGCAATAGCTCGTTATTCCGCACTGCCTTACCAGCACATGTACTTTAAGGCAGTTCTCTGCTCGCTTTGCCGACATATTTGTTTCATCTATTCGCCACTTGCTAAGTCTTGGCGAAAAAAGAGGCCTTCCATTTGAATCATTGGTTGTGATGTTCATTGAAATCACGAATGGCTCAAATATTGATAGATGAGATTGTAGAATCCACTGAAGAGCAAACATTTAAAAACTATCGAATTCTATGGTTCGTACTGAAAACTATCGATATTCTTGATTGGGCAAGGATAGTTTCACATCTCTATTCAATATTAGCGCCGACGCTTGCTGGAAATTGAAATCAGCTTGGCACATGTTAAAATACATATAAAATATTAAACACATGTACATATGAATGCATGTATACGGAGCGCACTTGTAATTCGTGATATATTATATATAGATTAAAATAGTGGATTCTTATCACTCTATTAATGGCTATTATCAAATAGATGATTCAACGAAATTATTTAGTCTTCTTTTCATTGCTGATTAACGTCTATGTTATTTATTTTGCGGTTTCAGCAGTAAGCAGATTAGTAAACATTTTTCTTCTACAAGTTAAATGAATGAGATATTCTATAAATAATATATTTAATAATATGTGAACTGCTCTTCGCTTCCGCCACAGGCTTGGCAGACTCCAGCATTGTATTCACTGTGTTTAGTAGTATTTCTGCCGCCATTCCCTTCTATGAAATTTCATCTATTTTGCACTAAGTTAATGCCAACTCAGACAACTCATTCTAACTTACCTATGAATTTAATCAACATTTTCTCTACGGGGCACAGTGTTTCGACTATATAAAGTTAGGTGGAAATAGCCAAAATCAACCGAAAATTATTTTGCTTATTCTCTAATAGCTAATACCCGTTAAAATTGGGAGAGGAATCGTTTTTGCCCCATCTGGCATATAAATATCTTTATTGGCCATGGTCGGTTACAAAAATTCAATACTGCTTTTCGGCTCCTGCTTTCGGCTTACCACTATCAGAAATACGAAAGTTATGCTTAAAAATTACATATGAAGTTGTAAATAGCCTCGTTCCCCTCAGTTATGGAATGACTTTTCCATTGTTCGAAGAATTCATTTTGCTAAATTACGCAAAAAGAAGCTGGAAAAAATCATATATAGGGTTTTCCAAACAGACGTGTTATTTTGATATTCAAAGAAGAATGCTATTTTTCAATATAAATGATCGGATGTTTATTTCATTATAAAGTGAAAGGTATGCCGTTAATAGTGGAAAATAAACATCAGGCAAATGACCACCACGACCACGCTTACAGGACAATAAAGTTTCCATAACGGATTTGCAAAGTGGCTACCCTATATCCTCGATAGCCTCGCGAATTCCATCTTTGGGGTTTTGAATCGACCCTGGGCTGTTGGCGTAGAGCTTCTCTTTCACGTGGCCCAAAAAAAAAAGAGCCAGAAGGTGTTAAATCACAAGAAGTCGGTGGTCAATTGTGATCACCTCTTCAAGAGATAACACGGTCCGGAAACTTTTCCCGTAAAATATCAATGGTTTCGTTGCTTGTGTAGCACGTAGCGCCGTCTTGTTGAAAATAAACGTTGTCCAGATCAATACCATCCAATTCCGGCCATAAAAAATCGTTAATCATCTCTCGATAACACCTGTTATTGGAAAACCCTATATTTACCTTATTCTGTATCTCGATTCGAAAATGAATTTACTCGAATTCGGATTTTTCGTAATTGGTAAGTCCACTTTCGCATTTTCCATATTAGTTTGGGAAAAAATAAATCAATTATTTTCTCTGTAAATGGCTGTAGTGATCGATACCTCGTAAAGTATCGATCAAACAATTTAAAGTTTATGCTCGTTGTCAAGGTGACATTTGCAATGCCAAATGCAAGCCACGCCACTGAAATTGTGAATGGTGTTTATGGTGCTGATACTGTAATAGCTATATACAGGGTGGGCCCTATAGCGTTTGCTCTTTGAACCACCTATTTTTTTGAGAATGGCATGTCACAAATGACATGTCAAATGTGTTCATAATTTACTTAAAGGTTTGACATTTACGAAATGGGACGCTATACGCTTGAACAAAATTGGGAAATATTGAAAACCTCTTTCCAAAGTGCTGAGTCTTCTTCTTCTTTTCTGATTTTCACATCGGTGGCTACGTCAATAAGCAAAATTGTCGGATTTGGGGCTCAGAAAATCCAAATGCATCCACAACGAGTCACTGAGCCGCGGTTACAGTAAATGGCGAGCGTTACCGTACATGCTCAACGAGTTTTTGTTTCCAAAAATTGAAGAGGATGACATGGACGACATTTGGTTTCAACAGGACGGTGTAACTTGTCACACTGCCAAAGTTACACTTGAACTTTTGGCTACCATTTTTGAAATCCGAATAATCAGCCGAAATTCCGATATCAATTGGCCGCCTCGGAGCTGTGATTTAAGCCCTTTGGATTATTTTTAGTGGGTAGCCGTTAAGGAAAAATGCTATGCGAACCATCCAGAAACGATTGATGCTTTAAAACACGAAATCGAAGTTGCCATTCATGAAATTGGATCCCAAACAATCGAAAATGTGCTTAAAAATTGGGTTGATTGAATTGCCTACTGTAAAGCCAGTCGTGGCAGTCATTTGAACGATATTATTTTTCATTCATAAATGACAATGCTCAACCTTCAAAATAAAAAAGTTTCAGAAAATATTGATTAGTTTGTTTTTATAGCCAATTTAAAAAGCAAATTTTACATGGCCCGCCCTGTACATACATACGTGCAATTTTGGATTCATCGACTTTATTCAGGCATTTTTAATGTTAAAGAAAATGTCGATAATGCCTATAAGATTACAGAAATAATCGAAGTTCACCGGCATGTTAGTAGTTGTAGCATCACCCAGGACCCCAGGACCTAAAGATCGACCATAAAACAGTTTTAAACTATTTGCGCAAAATTTTTTTGCTAAAATAATGGATTTCTTTTTCCCAAAAGTAATATATTTCCAGCTGCCCTGCTTTTGCTAAACTGACATCTAAACGCTTGCTTTCTCATTCCATCAGCTGCTCGGAGTATGTTTTATAATAAGCTTTTCTGACATAGTGCTCATATCTGATCATCGCATCGATCATTGCCATTTTCCTGCTACTGTACTAGCAAGAACCAGTTACGTTTTACATATCGAAATGTGTTACTTCTAAATACTTTAGTTTCACTATCGATAATTTTTTGTATAAGTAAATTCAGCTCTATATATTTTCGGTGTGATTGGTATAATCACAATAACCTCTTGAACGAATTGCACGGGACAGCGGGTAACGGTCTGACGGCTATCAAAATGAGAACGCATTTAATAGCATAAAATTGCAAAGAATTGCTTCAGGCACGGATTTCTTGCTGTCAGTTATTTTTATGGCGGCAAAATGATTAGATTTCTATTTTCTCTGACGGGTTGAAGGCTCATTGTGCTCACACCCTCGAACGTAAACGTATGTCCGTATCAGCTGACTTGATGAAACTAATGAGAGCCCCATGTAAATGAATTCTCACCACCGTTCCGTTCTGTAGCATCGTAGATCGTTGTTTCATCGTATCAGCTGATACGGGTGTACAGGTGTACGTTTACGTTGGAGAGTGTGAGCCCCATCAGGGTTCCTTTTCTGATCACTTGATGACAATTCCTTTGTTTACAAGCAACAGCAGGCCAAGCAAATATCTATTTGGTTTGTAGAAGTAAACCCGCAAAATATTAATTTAGAAATCGGTTGATTTTTTGTAACAAAGAGCTTCAACGAGAATATATCAAACTAAAAGATTTCACTACAAAATTTTAATTTAATTTTAACACTAACCTAGCCTTTAATAACGCTGTTTCCTCGCTTTATAATTTGTTTGTGTTACTTTGTGTTGTTAGTTGATTGATGTGATCTCTTTGTTGCTAGTTTTTTATTTTGTTGCTGTTGTTTTTATTCCGACCCCTGCCGCTCTCACTTTCCTATTACGAGTTTTTCTCTTTATTGCTATATTTTGGGGTAAATTTCGTTGACATTTCTTGAAGGCCAGTGACCCACCCAGCAGACAAGAAAAGTCAATTAACAACAACAAAAATGCCAGTAAAGTAAATTTGCACTAACATTCGCCAACAAAGGAAAGAACGCAGTCATTGCACAACACGAAGTTGTTGATTGTTGTTGATTATATTGGTTGTTATTTTTGCTGCAACTACTTCGATAAACTCACTTCGAGACCATATAATACAGTTACTCTCATTCTTACGCTCTCTTATTTCGAAGAGCTAAGAAAACTGCAACACATCCCGACGTAAGGGAAATGGCACGTGTGAGCTTAAATTTCCCCCAGACATATTTTTTCCTAAGTTTTCTTCTAACGTTGCTTTGATTTTGCGCTCTCTCTATTTCTCTTTAAAGCGACTGCTTCGCAATTCACGACACTGCAGCAAAGTGTTTCGCAATTTTCTTTGTGCTCTTTGTTTGTTTTGGAATGCTGATGCGGAAAATTGCGTAAATATATGTATGTGTGTTAGTGTATTCATAAGAGCTCTCTTCTTAGTTTTCCTGCATAATGCAGCGGCAGCATCATTCAGTCGCCATATGGGCGGGCGTGTGCCTGACTGAGTTGCCTTTTTGAACTGACACACGTTTGTTGGACGGACGACCCGTAGACCCCTTTGCACGCGCAGAAATGGCGCATCGCATTTGCGCCACAAGTTCAGTGGTGTCCGCCCTGTCGCGGCGAGCTTATTCATTTATTATCAACAATCGCTGCAGCTTTGTTGATGGTGTTGCTGATGATGAATAAGATTATCATGGAGGCGAAGAAAATATACAGTTGATGTTGAACAAAATGGCACATCTCATGAAAAATGTGTGTGTGAACATTTATGTTAATTGCTGGTAAAAATGGTTAGAAATGCAAGACTTTAAAAAAAGACTACGCGTAAAAACAAAACCAATATAATATGAAGCCATAAAATAATCAAATCTGCTATGTTTAGTTTAAGAATTTTAGTTCTTGTGGAAAGAGACATTCAAAAGCTCTAAATGTTCTGATATCACATTGGTCTATAGCTTATCCGGAAGGTAATTTCTGGGTTTCAGTCAAAACTTGTTGTCATGCATAATCCAAGAATTGTTTGCCTACAATTTTCGGCCGTTTCCGACGTACAGCATCTTTCAAACGCATCAAAACGGATAAATAATATTCTTTATTGACTGTCTAGTCCGATGGAAGGTACTAATGGTGCACTACGCCTTGGCAATCGAAGAAAACAGTTCCAGGTACTTTTTGATCATAGGGTACATACAGCTGTAACAATGGAAATAGCAGTATCCTTAAACAATTATTTAAAAGTCTTCATGCTTTTCCTATAAATCAAGCAAAAGAAAATATCAATACGAAATATCTACGAAGGATTAAGGGATCCCAAGCGGAGGTGTATGCTATTCAAGAAGCAATGAACTTTGTTCTGGAAAGCAGATGGAGAGGCAGATCTGTGTGTGTCTGCAGCGACGGAAAAACTACGCTCATGGCCTTAGACAGCCCTCCAACCGCTTCAAGGGTAGTTGCGTCATGTAAATCCACGCTGAACTATGTGGGTAGACAAAATATCCTGATACTAAAATGGGTCCTGGGAAACGTGGGTATCGCGGGTAAAGATACCTCTGACTCTTTAGTTAGGATAGGCTCTGAGGCCAACTTACTTCTCTCTTGGCCTTCTGCAGCTATCAAAACCACGGTTATCAAACGGGTAACTTCAACCCACAAGCGAGCTTAACAGGCTGAGAGAGGCTGCAGATGGACAAAACTGATATTACCTGTCATGTCCGACCTACTGTCGCAGATCCTCCTGTCATTAAGCGGAAGGGACTGTAGGCAGCTGGTTGAACTGATGACGAGCCAATTTCTATGTGTGAAGCACATGGAAAAGGTAGGTATCTCAGACAGTGCACTCTGCCCAGTATATGGAGAGGAGGATGATATGGCGGACCACATTCTGTGCTGCCCGGCCTTCGTTCGAATCAGGCTTGAAGTCTTTGGCACGATGTGTTAAGAAACGACCACCTTGGCTCCTTGGCATCACAAGATTTACTCAGATTTGTTCGGAGGTCGGGTAGATTTAAAGAAAATTAAAAAGAGAACCCGGGTGCAGTACAATGGACTTAATGTTGTCTGAGTGTTGTACTTGCTAGTCTGTCCCAACTAAAAAAAGGGGTTTCAATGTGTAGGGTTCATCTGAATCAATTTGGCTACTACGTAAATAATGGAGTAAATGTAAATATATTTTATGGAGTGACGAGTCTAAAATAGTGTTGTATGGCGGCGCGCGATTAGACGTCCACCTAACACAAAAAATCAGCCACAATACACTCTAAAAACCATTAATCATGGAGGCTCAAAAATAGTGGTATGGAAATGTACCTCGAACACCAATATTTATGTGGAAATAATGCAGAACGTTATATTGCCGTATTGCAGTGAGGAAATACCAATGAGCCCAAACACACGAGTCGGTAGGCGAAGGATTGTCTTCTCGCAAATAAAATTGCGAATATGGAATAGCCAGCTCAGTCCGCCGATCTCAATCCTATAAAAATCTGTGGTATGTCCCTCCAGCTGTACCCAATGCTCAACCGAGTAACAATCAAATATTTTTGTGGTAGTGCTATTTTCGTGTTCGGAACTGTATATAATTGGCGCTTACTTACATATTTTTGGCTATTTGGCCGAGGGTCCACAAATGGAGTGACCTGCAGTTTTATGCCGCATTCGAACGGCAAATGGTTTTTTAAAAGTAGTTTTTTCATAGCAGAAATACACTCGGAGGTTCGCCATTGCCACCCGAGGGACGACCGCTATTAGAAAAAAGTTTCTAGCATTTGATATTTCATGCCCGGCGTTTCAAACCTGTTATGGTTCAAACCCCGAATGGTAGTCATCGCACCAACCCATTCGTCTACAGCGGACAGCCTTCTCTTACTTTTCTATTTTTTATTGCTTACAATTTTTTTTTATATTGCGTCAAATTGACATTTTTTACCAGCGACTGATGCATGTTAACAGCCATTATTATTATTATTTTTTGTTTTTACTTCATGACTTTTCCTTATTTACTTTGCAAGCGAGTAACTTTTTTGTTACGCTGCTCTTCACTGCCGCCCTCTCTCTCTGCTCCTCGTGCTGCATGACATTTGATTAATTGCATTTACTTGGCGAATGTACATGCACTTTGGTATATATTGATGTTTGACACAAAGCGGGTGAAATGATAGACCACGCAAAGGAAGACAGCTTATGTACGTATAGTTCTTCCCACCATTCTACTGTGTGCTTGTTCGACTACAATATCGGCACCACCATTTTTTATTTGTCTTCTTCAGTAGATTTGCAAATGCCCCTATGCATTGATATTATTTGCGTTTGCCTCCGTTTTACTTTTGCGTCGCTTTCTTGGTGTCGTCTCATCGCCATCGTCATCATCTCGTCTTTTCCTCATTTAAATGTCGTCTACTTAGTAAGTCGCCTTGCAGAAATGAAAAGGAAATGCAAATTTATTATACTGTTACATTTAAGTGGCTTCAATTTCTTATTTCATTCCAAGTGTTCAATTTGTGTGACGGAAATGGCTATATACATTTACACATTTATGTACAGCGCGTGACAAAAGTTGAGGTACTATCTTTTGTTTTGATCAGTTTTACAATTTTCTTCAATGTTCTTAATTGTTTTTGTATATGCTATGTTTAACTCATTGTCTAACAAAAAAGTCTCAAACTTTATACAAAAACTATAAAAATCCAAAAAATGTTCCTTACAATTCCGCTGATTTTAATTTGAATTTTTAGAAAAAATCTTTGATATGCAATTTTATAGCCTAATTAATTTTAGTACAATAAATTGCAAGTTTGAATTTGTGATTTTTTTAAATTCCTTGTTTTTTTGGCGGTGTTGCCTTCTTTCTCCATACAAAAAATGTTCGAAACCCTTTTCTGGGAGAAAAATTATCACAAATTAATGGGAATTTTTACCCTCTTTGAACTGGCTCAATATTATAAAGGGTGATCAATTTAGAGGTATCGGATTTTAAATTGAAATAAATCAACGAAAATTCGAATTGATTGGGCAACCTTTATTATTTTTGTGTAGAACCATTCATGACATTTATTTTTTAAAAATAATCCCTTTTAAATGTTCGCCATTACTGCGCCGTAATTCCGCCGTCCGTAAACACCAATTTTGAATGACTCGCTCGAGGACTTCGGTCAGTGTTTTGTGAATAACTTTAGTAAAGTTCACTTCTAATGCCTCATTCGAAGCTGGTTTATTCACAAAGCATTTCCATTTTACATACCCCCACAAATAAAAGTCCAAAGATGTGATATCACACGATCTTGTTGGCCAATCCACTGATCCGAGACGAGAGATAAACTGCTTACCGAAACGACGACGCAGTAAATCCATTGTTTCACGGGGTATATGGAAAGACGTGCCGTATTGTTGGATACAAATGTTGTGGAGATCACGGGCTTCACTGTTACATTGACGCCAGCCTCGCCTTTGAAGAAATATGGGCCGATGATTCCACCAGCCCATAGGCCGTACCAAACGGTTCTTTTCAATGGATGTAATGGCTGTTCTTGAATGGCTTCGGATTGCTCTTCAGCCCAAACACGGCAATTTTACTTATTGACGTAGTCATTAAGGCAAAAATGGGCCTCATCGCTGAACACCATAAGTTGGCCTGAGCGCGTGTTGAACTCTTTTCGCAGAGCGTCGATTTTCGTAATACATTTGTAAGATTTGTAAACGTTGTTGAGGCGTAAGTCTTTCTATGATGAAATGGCAATGAATACTGCTGAAAGAAATTATGTATTTAGTTTGACAGTAACTATTGGAAAAAGTATCTCCAATCTGAACATCCTTTACTGTTGTTCCCACGACACCCAGATTTATGTATATCCGGTCAAGGCCTGTGTCACACCAACGCGTTTATGCTGCTGTAACACCAACAACAACCAAAATTGAATAACTGAATAATTGAATAACTAAAAACTTTGAAATTTTTGAACATTTGTTCAATTTTTCAAAACTTTACAAAAAGCTTGGTACTTTGAATTATAAGGTTTTCGTTATAGTACGATTTTTTTTGTGAAAATTTATTTTAAAAAATAAATAAATATCCAAAACTTTACAGTGTGTCGCGTTACTATTAGTGTGAACACCACTGTATTTCTCCACATCATTTTTAGCCGTCAATGTTAATTTTTCTTTCGATTTTGTAGCTTTATGGAAATGTTTGCGATGCATCAGCTGCTTAGTAGCCGATTGATTTTTTATTGGTCAATAAATTGAAACATCCCAAGTGATTGCAAACATAACGGTTGCTTTATTTTAAGCGAGGCAAGTGATCAGGAAGATAGATCGCTCGTCGTCATTATTAAAGTTGATAATTTACATTTTCCTCTTTGAAAACAAAAACGAATTTTCATGTGGTTTTATTTAATTTTTTTTTGGAGTGACCTCGAAATGCCATGTGGGTAATTTTTTGTATGCTTGTATACTTTTTTAATAATCCTTTTTTTATTTTTGTGTCAAGTCGGTTTATTGAGGACTAGCGGCGTAACTATTCCTCAATAAACCGAACTTTTGACAAATACAAACAAGCAGTATATATTTTCCGAAAAATCATCATAATCAATTCGATACAGAGTTTCGCGTAGTTCTTCAAGTTATCAAAGAGAGGTAGCTATGCTTTTTTAAAAATATTTTTTAGGCTGGTTGTTGTAGCAGGATGGTGGTCGTTGTTGTTTTTGTTTTAGGATGGTGGTTGTTGTTGTAGCAACATAAATATTCCTCATACACATACGAGGAATGCTGCTCAAGTGACTGACAGTCCTTGGCCCGATATAAATCCGGACCGTTCCGGTTAAGTAGAACCGGATATAAATAAATTTGAATAAAATTAGGTTTACCCTTAGAGGCCCGAATTGAGGCGCTGAATTGCAAATTATTATGAGTTAAGCTCATAAAAAGGTCTAGTCTGCGGTTTTTGGAGTCAGTGTTTAACCTGATGACCTTAGCTCAACTTTTTGATTTTGTCTGCATTCTCTATTCGATGTTTTGCCGAGCTACAGTTTTACGCCAACCCCCAACGGCAAATAGTTTTCTTTATGAGGAGCTTTTTCATGGCAGAATTACACTCGGAAACTGCCCACCAAGGGGCGACGGCTATTAGAAAGAAAACACCTTTCCTTTCATTTGTGGTTTCATGCTTTCAATGGATTTTGAACACAGGCTCTACCGAATGTATTACTACCATTCGGCTACAGCGACCGCCCGCACGACACTAACCACCTACTCACGTGTCCCCATAAATCCACTCGTCTAACACTCCTCTCGCTCTGAATCCATTCCGTTGTTGTCGCTGTAGCAGTTCATTAAGCCCTGCCAGTGCGGATTAGTCACGCATAGATCACGTAATGGTGTAACTTATAAGAAGGAAAAAATGCAATTTCGGTGTGTTTAGTCCAGAGGGGAGGGAGAGGGATGTTAGGTGAGTGGGCCTAAGAGGTCATGTGAATAGGTGGTTAGTTTCGTACGGGGTACCTTCACATGCCGGGCATCTATTGAGTATATCACAGTTGATTCTGAATAAGTAGGAGTTTAATCTGCTACAATATCCAGAATGTAATTTAGCCAAAATTCCGCCGGTCTTACGAGGGCAGCTAAAGCTCTTCATCTGCAATGGGTGGTGGCTAAACTCCGATGACGGTATTCGGGAGTTTTGGAAGGTCCTAAGAATTTATGAAAGTGGTAGTTGTAGTCGTATTTGGTCCTGGATTTCGTCATTATAGTCGAAGAGATGTCACCTGAATCGCCTGGGAGGTGACTCAGGCTCTAGGAAGTGCATGCAGGGGTGATTTCTACAGCAACAACTCAGCAGGAATTGCTTGCGGAACAACTTACTGTGTTCTTTAATTGGGAGTTTGGGATCCTCGTTGTGCAGGTGTTGTAGACAAGTAGACATCCCGTGGCTGTCTTGATGGCAGTATTTCGACAGATCTAGAGCTTTGTCCATTGCGAATTACTAGTACCAGGTGGCCAGACCGGTCGGTTCTGAATTATGTCACCAGCAACATTTCTTTGTTTTTGGCCGAAGTGCTAGCGATTTGAGGACCTTGTTGCGATTTCGGACCTTAGACGCAATTGCGGTTGTAAGCGCCGAGAAGGTTGGACCCACCCAGTCGAAGGAAATAGTATGTTTGCTTATGTTCAAAGTAGCAAACACCAACAGTATGTTTTTTGGGCCTACCATTAGATGAGATTTACGACGACGACCGGTGATTTCACCGTGCTTGGCAGGACTTAATGAACTACTAGAATAACAACAACCACCCGCATTGGACCCACTATATATCTGTATTATTCATTTATTTATACGAGGTTTGTTAAAAAAATAAGGTGAATTTTCAAATATCGCGGGCTACGTACTTTCGACTTTCGATTACACAGTGCGACATCAAAAATCAAACCGGACCGGACCTTTTTTTTCTGAAAATATACCTATTCAATAGCAAAACCCTCGCTGGGTTTTTAAAAGTTAGCTCGATTTTTTTTTTTATTGCGTTTTGAAGTTTTCTATTTTTATGAGATTTTGGAGTTTTACCTGTACGCTAAATTTGACTTATAAATGGACCTTTGTTTGATTTAATCGATTTATTTTTTCATAGCTTGATGCAGAAATTTCGTACATGTACAAATAAACTTATTTTGAGAAGAACCTATATCTCAATACGCAATTTTGAATACCAAAATATCGAAAAATTGTATGTTTTTACCATTTTTTACTGTAATTATGAAAATAATTTTATACGTATCCACCCGTTATACACATTTCCAGATTTTTCTATTTTTGCTGGTATTTTTTCCAGATACGGTTTTCCAATGAATATTGGATGTAACAAAATGTGATCGTGAGTAGTGAAAAGCAAGATTGGTCTCACAAGCCTTTAGCCTGTTAAGTACATAGAAAAGTGGCTAGCACACATTCCAAAATAAAAAGTGTGAAGAAGGTTGTAGTCTGTCTTATCAGGAAATGTTTGTTTTAGAAATTCCAAAATTTGTTCCCAACGATTTTACCTGTTCTAATTCACTTTCTTCACCAACATTTGGACTATTTTAGTCAACAATTGTCGACAGTATCAGATGAGCAAGGAGAGCGCTACCATCAAACTGCGATGCCATTTGAGTCAAGATACCGAGGAAAACGAGCTCCAGGTGCCATACTAGCCGAAATATGTTGGTGGAGTAAACATATTTTTTAATACGACCCGGAAGAAAATGAAGGAAAATGGAATAACCAGGAGGAAAAAGAATATGAGGTAGAAGAAGAAGAGACAGGCATGGAATTCTTTACTGATGAATCTGATTACTCTGATAATGATGATGTTGAAATTCAATCATTGTCGAAAAGAGCTCGTCTCTAAGGTTTTAGTACGTAAAAATTCTTTATTTTAATAAAAAAAAAAAAAAAATTATAAGAATTCAAGTCTATATTCTTTTCACTTAATCTATTTAATATTTTTACCTACAGAGTTTTTAGATATTTAAAAAAAAATTTAAAGCAGAGTATAAAAAAATTATTTTTATGAAGAAAAATCTTGTTAAAAA
>JAYXIM010047151.1:0-30661 GCA_037575425.1 Anastrepha fraterculus | reverse complement strand
TTTCAAATATTGATTTTTTTAATTTCTAGACCACCGGGTCCCTTTAGTTGTTAGGCAATATTAGTTGCAGAAACTTTCGAGTTCTGGTTTATTAAAAATAGACTCATTCTCTTGGTCACATTTGAGTTAGTTTAGGACACCCTTCTATTACCAATTTTTTTAAGAAAAAATTAATTTCATTATATTTTTTTCAATATATTAAATACTGTCGACTTAGGTTTTTTGAAAATTTCTGCGATTTGACGTACACTTTTCCTTCCGGAATAGTTTCTCCGTATAAGTTCTTTTAAACCACTCGATGTTTGCTTATTCATCTTAACTTTTTACAACTTACAACGTCAATGGCGAAAAGTGACAAATAAAACTTAAAAATAAAATTAATAAAAAAATTAAAAACACATCGTTTACTTAAATGTGCTAAAAAATTAGTGTGTCCCACTTTTTGTTTGACTTTAGAAAATTATGCAATTGCGGTTTTTACTCAAATAAGCGAAGTTGCCGTGAATATTAAACCCATAATTATGCTATTGAATAGCTAAAAATTAAATATATTCAACAAAAATGATTTCTTAAAAATCTGGGAATAATTTCTTTATTCATATTAGATGTACTGTAACTGAATGCTCGTCATGCACCGTCCCTGTCATATGAGAGTGCACATCTGCTTTATTGTTTTGCTTTTAGGTGGTGGTTATTCTTTCACCATTGTCAACGCTGGTTTCGGCTTTTTCGCTTATATTTTCTCATATATGTATGTACACTTTACTGCAGCCTGTAGTCTACAACATTCTGAGTTCATTCTCTAGTGCAGGTTTACTGCTCTCTTGCAAACCATGCGTGCGTTGCAGGAAATTTCGGTTTCCTTTGCAAAGTCGCACTAAATCAACTATCAGCTTCTTTGTCTATGCGCTCGCTCGCTAGCCCTTTGTTTCACTTCAAATTCACCTGGTGCGTGCACCGAGTTTCGTTTTGCACCCTAGTACATACATATGTATATGTATGTATGTTTGCCGTTGAATATGTGCATTATTATTCTTCTTCAATCACATCAATGGCCACTTCCATATGCACCTATACCGTCGCTTTTTGCGTTGTTGTTTTAGCAGCATAAACATTCCCCATGCATGTACATACATTTTGCGTCTTAGGATACGCTGATATTCATACCATATTTTTATTCTGCAAGTCCTTCATATCTGGCACATCTAAACATACGCACATTCAATTCATACAAGGCATGCAACTCTGCACTCTACCATGTACGTTTATCCCCATTGCAGCGCATGTATGTATGTGTGTATGTATGTTGCCCCACCGTTCACATTCATTCATACAATTATCCTCGGTATGATGGTTGTGCCATCAATTCACTCACTCACCTTATGTTTGCCATTTGTTTTTGCATGTTTTGTTATTATTTTTATTTTTTTATTTTCGTCCATCCACTTTCGCTCCACGCCTTTCCCCTTCGTTGGCCTCTCATTCCACTACTATGCTAATAAAAGTTTCTCTCCCTCCAGTCAATCATCATCCATCCGTTGCTGCACCTCCTTTTCGTAAACAACATGAGAATACCGCTCTCCACCTTACCCATCTTTTCAACCATCTCCGATCAATAATGCGAGTAATGCGCTTGAATAACACGTTTCGTTGCTACTTTGGTACTTTGGTTTTTATTTTGAATTTTTGTTTTTATTAATTTTCTGTCTTTTGTTTTGTTTCCCATCATTCACCGATCCAGCGTCGGCAGCGGCTGTAACGTCGGTGGCGTCGGTCGCTTTGCTGAGTTTTCGAGTTCACCACATTGCACAGGTAAAATGCAACAAATACCTCAGCCTCAGTCACAGTCACTATCATGACTGCAACATTGCAGACACCGTAAATTGTGTATCTTCTGCATTGTTGCTTTTGCCATACATGGTCATAGGCATCAGCAAGCTCCACCGCAGCAGTACAGCTACGGGTCTGGTTGGGTTCAGCTCGCCGTCTGCTGGTCGCATTGTTGGTTGTTTGGTAGATGGTTGCCTGGTTGCAGCTACAAGCATCGTTCCTCCTGTTGATTGCTGTGGCTTAAGCCGCATTTGTTGACGGTTGGGCTTTGTTGTTGTTTGCTGCCATTTCGTGTGTTTGATTGGGTAACAATATTGCATTTCGGTATAGGTATAAGTACATATGTATGCATTTATGTACTCATGTATAAGTATATTGAGCGAAAATAATTGTTGACCAATGTGAGAGATTTGAGATCTTTTATTTTTAGTTTTTAGAGAAATTAGTGATTTTAAAGAAACGCTTTGACCAGCTCAAACGGAATACATTTTCATTGGTTCTTTAAATCTCTTTCGTGTATTACAAGGAAATTAAATTAAATTAAATTTTTTTCGTTAGCTCGCAAGGTGTGTATATTGAATTACGGAACTGACGCTGAAAAATTTTCATTTTGACATCTAATCAATGTTCGGCAAAAGAATTGGCTCTGCCAATTTAAGCGTACACAGTATGTTCAATAAATAACATAACTTTTCAGATGTAGAATAAAACACGTATCGTACTGTGTTTGAAAGTTATATAAGTTTGAAATTTATTTTATTCAAAATAGTCTCCATTTAACTCGATACAACGTTCAGAACGATCAACCAATTTCTTCATGGACTTTTTTATGTCATCTAAGGGAATGTTCTTTAACACCTGTGTCACGGCTGCTTGAATGGCTGGAATATCATCATAAAACGCACCTTTCATGGCAGTTTTCAATTTAGAGAACAGAAAATAGTCGCATGGTGATAGATCAGGAGAATACGGAGGGTGGTCGATGACAAATATGTTTCTGCATCAAAAATTTGGTTTTGTGAGGTGGTGCATTATCATGCTATAACAACTTTTGCCCCTCTGGATATTCAGGTCTTACACGAACAATTCTTGACCACAAACGATGTAAAACTTGTAAATAGTATTCTCCATTAATAGTTTGACCTTCTGCAACAAATTCCTTGTGTACAATACCCTTGGAATCGTAGAGCGTGATCAATATTGTTTTGATTCTTGACTTCTGAAAACGCAATTTCTTTGCTTTTGGCTCCCCTTTCGTCTCCCATTCTGCAGATTGACGCTTAGTTTCAGTGTCATATTTGAAGCACCATGTTTCGTCACCAGTTATGATCGAATCAAGAAAATCTGGATCGTTTTCAGCTGTTGAAATGATTTCTTTACAATGCTCGACACGAGCGATTTTTTTATCTTCATTTAATTGGTGTGGAACAAAGCAAGCACAAAACTTTCTTTCACCCAAATCGTCAGTTAAAATTCTCCAAATAGTACCAGTAGATGAATTTAATTCTTCAGCCAACATTCTTACAGTGAAATTTCCGTCAACAGCAATGATTTCGCTTACTTTTTCCACCAATTCAGCACGATTACTTGCTTCTGGACGACCAGGTCTTTCATCATCATTCAAATCTTCACGACCATTTTTAAATCGTTTAAACCAATTATATACATTTGAACGAGCTAAACAATCATAACCATAAACTTTTTACATCAATTCGCACGTCTCACTAAATGTTTTTCCAAGTTTAACACAGAATTTAATATTTACTCTTTGCTCCATTGTATTTTTACGACACAAGCACGAAACATACTGTCAATAAAAGGCGCGTAACTTTTTAACCTGTCAAACGATTTACATGAAGTTGGATGCGGTTGAAAGCTGACGCTTGTACCTTTTCAATATGATCAAAGTTTAGTAGATAGTTCTACGTGTTCCATGATTTATATAAAAAGTTCTGTTATTTATTGAATATACTGTGTATGCATGCCTGGTTTGGTGGGAAGTTTAGAGGGTTATTGTTGTTGTAACAGCATAAGCATTCCCCATACATATACGGGGAATGCTGCTGAAGTGATAGTCCTCGGCCGGATATAAATTCGGGCTGTTACGACTGTCATGGAAACGACTAGGGAGGGCGCAAAGAACTGCTTGTATTAGCATCACCGGAACATGTCCTAGTGCTGCAATTAATCTCGTTTTTCACTTACTTTCCATCGCCGCTTACGTTATTTCCATCACTGCTCAAAGTGCAATCGAGTTAAAGAAAGTTGTCCTCTGGAGACAATCTCTCAAGGGCCATGGTAGCATTTTGAGTCGAGTAACACTGTATTTCTGAACTTCGTATACATTTTTTTACCCGCAACTGGATTTTGGGGGCAATCCAGGTACATATGTCTTCACTGACGATTCTAAGATGGAATCAGGAGTCGTGGCAGGTGCTTTCTCTAAATTAGGCAGGCAGTATGCTTAGGGAATTCGGGAGCAAGGAAGAGTTTAATATTTTTTGCCGATAGTCAAGTCGCGATCAAGGCTCTGATGACACCATGGTGCAGCTACAAATCAGTCAACTCGTGTAAGGAGGAGATCAAATCTCTTGGGTGTGTATGTAATATTTTCTCTGATCTGCCGGGATATAGGAACATAGGGGGGAAGGACATTATTGATGAGCTTGTCAGGAAGGGCTAGACTGAATTGGTCTCAGAGGTCTCCTACCCGGTCATTGGTATCCCCCTGATTGTTGTTACAGCGGAATTGCACAACTTCTTGCTTAGAAACAGATGAAGCTCCATTTTTCGTTTGCTGTTTCTGATCACTTCAATTTCCAAACTCGTAGCTGTGTTAAACGGTCATTGAACGATCCGCACATACGCGAAAAAGCTAGGGTTACCATTTAATCCTCAAGGAGGGCTTTTCAGAAAAGGGGATCGTTGAGCAGCTTCTCTGTAAATGTCCGAGCTTGGCAGCTAGACGATTAAAGTCTTCGAATCACTAAATCCTATGAAACTTCTCCATTACATCAACAGCTGTGGTTGGCTGTAGATATGATATCTGCTAATGATGGGATGCTGTATTTAGCTGCAACCTTTTGACAGAGAATATGGAATGAGCTAGCGCATTGGCGTCTCACTGGAAAACCCACGACTTATCCTTATCCTTGCAATCTTTAGTAGACTTACGCTGAGATAAATTACATCGATTAACAGCAAGATAGTAAAATAACGTTGTTGGGCTAACGCGGCCGCCGTAGCCGAATTGGTTGGTGCGTGACTAACCTTCGTTCAATAATGTGTGTGACTAATTAATTAAAACAAATTTTTTACCCAAAATTCGTTCTTATTCATCAACATAGTCCCCTTTTAGAGAGATACAATCATTCCAACGCTTTTCCAATCTTTCGATACCGCCTTTGTAAAACGATTTTTCTTTGCCTTCAAAATAGGCCTCAGTTTCGGCGATTACTTCATCATTTGAGCCAAATCTTTTACCACGGAGCATCTTTTTGAGGTCTGCGAAGAGCCAGTAGACGCTAGGGGCCAAATCTGGAGAGTACGGTGGATGGGGAAGCAATTCGAAGCCCAATTAGTTCAATTTTGCCATCGTTTTCATTCATTTGTGACACGGTGCATTGTCTTGTTGGAACAACACTTTTTTCTTCGCCATATGAGATCGTTTCTTTACGATTTCGTCTTTCAAACGCTCCAATAACGCTATATACATAATAGTCGCTGTTGATGGTCTGCCCCTTCTGAAGATAGTCGATGAATATTATTCCATTCGCATCCCAAAATACAGACGCCATAATCTTGCCAGCCGACTGCTACGTCTTTGGTCGCTTTCGGCGGCTTTCACCGGCTGCATGCCACTCAGCAGACTGCCGATTTGACTCTGGAGTGAAATGGTGGATCCATGTTTCATCCATTGTGATGTACCGACGCAAAAACTCGGACTTATTGCGCGTAAACATGTCTAAACAGCTCTTTGAATCATCGATTCGTTGTTGTTTTTGCTCCGGTGTTGAGCAAACGCGGCACCTATTTGGAAAACACCTTTTTCATACCCAAATGTTCGTGTATTATGGTGTGTACACTGCCTGCTGATATCTTTAGAATGTCAGCAATCTCCCTCACTTTCACTTTACGGTCGGACATAATGATTTTCAGTGTTTTTTCAACGTTTTCCGGAATAATAGCGTCATTTGGCCTTCAAGTAGATGGAATGTCATCGGTGTCTGTACGACCACGTTTGAATTCGGCATACCAATAACAAATGCTTCTTTTTGATGGAGCAGAGTCCGAATAATGTTTTTCAAACCATTCCTGGCATTGAACAGTATTTTTTTTCATTAAAAAACAATGATAAATCAGCACACGGAATTGCTTTGAATTCATTTTTTTTAAAAACTCAAAAGTAGCGTCACCTTAAGCACTGTAACTTGTAAACAAATGGTCGGATTAACATATGATTTTGACAGTAAGCTTAAAAAGGTTGCCAACTTTCGAAAAAAATATTTATTTAGTACTAGTGCATGGGGCTATTTCTTGACGGTTTGTTGTCCCATGGCAAGAAAGGGCCTATTAATTACGAGATCGCAACCTTTGACACCAATTCAACCGCTGCTTCGTTTCCAGGTACACCCCTGTATTCTGAGATCCACTTGAGCCCATCGGTACACCCCGCTTTGTTTTGGGGTTATAACTCCACTGCCTACACCTTCGGGTGTTTTTGAGCCATCCGTACAGCAGTACAGGATACACTCTGAGTTTCCTTTCGAAAGTAGCCTGTATTGACTTCCCTCATTCCGGGTAAATAACTTATTCTGGTGACCACAACGATTGCTATTTTGGATGGGGTTTTATATTCAGACCCACCCCATAACACCATCTCTTGGACAGATTTAAAGTTCTTTGCATTGCATCGCTGAATGTATTCTCGAACTTGCCCATGCATATACGGGGAATGCTGGTGCAGTGACAGTTCGTGACCGGATATAAAGCCGAGTCGTTCTGGTTACGTAAAATGCCGTCCATCGTTGCGGCTTTAGCTTTTCTTGTCTGTTGTAGGGATTCTATTCATCTGCACATCCGTCGACTACAAGAAAGGTACAGTAATGTTTTCTCGCAATCAAAAGCATTCTGAATATCCGGGGCCAACTGATACTGCACGGCGCCCGTACATCTTTCTGTCCTGTACGCTTTTTGGTTGAATGCAGTGGTGTTTTTCGCAGAGTGTTTAAGCTGATTTCATTATCAGTCATCTTGCTTTCAATACGAAGGAGTACTACTAATCAGTATGAAGCAATTGGCCAGTGAGTAATCATTTTTACCCATCTTCGGTGTGAAAACCACTTGAACTCATCTTCTCTACACTGTTGATCGGATGTAAGCTAGAATGCGATTATTCCACATTATCCGAACAAGATGAGGAGCGACTTGAAAGTAATGCTTATTTTAACCCAAGAAGTTTTTGGTTTAATATTTTTTTATTTTATTTATTTGGTACTTTAAGTCCCTGCGTTTACTTTTAGCCAAGCGTCCACCGCTAGCTGTTCGATTCCTTTAATATTTTGGTTTTATTTTCAATTTTCGTTGGCGTTCCTTATCTTTGTTCGAAGTTTTTGCCATGTCAAATGTTTTATGTTGTACGCTTTTATTATTATTTTTTTTTTCCTTTGTGCGTTTGCCTTTCAATTTCTTTGTAGTTCTTTGTTTTTATTTCTAATGTTTGTCATTTTACATTTTTATTGTTTTTTCCTTTGTGTTTGATGTTGGTTTCTCGAGTTGTTTCTTTAAATGTGCTGTCTACACCTTTGCATTCATACATACATACGAATGTAGTTTATTTTGTAGATCGCTTTGATTTTTAGAATTCTACGAATTCATGAAGAAACCACAAACAATTGGCTGTAATTGGCCCCACCATTCTTGTTGTCATTTCGGTTTTTCTTTTCGCATTTTTTATGCTCTTTACACGAGTACCATTTATAGTCGCCCATAGTAGAGAGAGCTCCATTCGCCTCTCTTGCCTGTTTTGTACAACACTAACGACGTCACTGTCGCTGGCATCGTCGCCTTCTGATTTTCACCGTCTTACCGTTTTTATTTCTTTTTTACTTTTATTTAAGATAGCTTTTATGTGTGTGTGTGTATGTACATATGCATGCATGTATGCAGGTTTTATGTAGTGTAGTGTGCGTGTAATTTATTGTGGTTCTCTGCTGCGTTGGCAGTGTTCAGCGTTCTGTCCGTCGGAGGGTCGTTCGACCGTAGTCCGTGCATTTATAGAGTTTTATTTATACAAAATAATTTGTGTGTATGTTTGCTCGCATCTTATAGGTATATACATACATATATGTATATGTTTCATACATACATACATACATTATGTCTCGATATCTTCGCAGCCGTGGTAATTCGGGCACTCGTTCGGCGTTGGCGTTTGTCCATTGCCGTTGGCGTTAACAATATTTTATTTGTTTGCGTTTTATTTTGTTTTACGTTCGTATGTATGTACATATGTATTTATCTATGTTGCAATCGCTTTTATTTTTACTTGTTTTCTGTTATTAACTTGTTTGTGTTTTTACGTCACGAATTCACCACTCCGCTGCAAGTATAACAGCGAAGGCCACTCTGGCTCTTTCAGCGATATGTACCACATACATACATACATACATATGTTTTTTTATCGCCTGCGTTTGATGTTTTCTGCTATGTACATACATACATTCCTATGTAATCATTTGGGTGATTGCCTTTGGATCTGTTCGTTTGTTTGCCTGCTGCTGCTGGTGCCTACATACACATATGTATGTATGCCCACATATCAGTAATCTCAGAACAGCTGCTATGATTGATGCCACTGCGCTTTGTGATGTGGTGAAATTTTTTGTTTTGATATTTTTACTTTATTTTGTATTTGTTATTTTGTTTCTGTCGGTTCGAAAGTGAGTTATTTTTCACTCTAGTTTATCTTATGAGCCGTAATTTATCTCTTATTTGAATATTTTCTTTTATTTAATTCACCTCTAGTCAACCTTATTTTCTGTGGTGCTTGGTTTCTCTACACTTTCGCTGTGTTTTGTAACTGCTAAGGTTATTTTTGTTGATCTCTCTCGTTTATTTGTGTAGTTGTTCGTTTGCCAAATTCTTTTCTGCTATACCTACAATGTTACAAAATATTGGTGAGGGTTTTGTAATGTTTGAGAAACTACTTGGGCTTTCGTTTATTTAGCTTTTTTCGCAATTTAATTTTGCTCTTGAAATCCGGCGACAAGTGCAAGTACTGTATACTCGATGTTATATTTACTTAGCGTCGAATATTACTACCGATACATATACATACAGTCTATGGGATAAATAGGTTGCCAAGTTCTCATACATACACTTGCCAGAAAAAGTATGCGTACACAACGAAATGAAAGCAACATATTATGAAATTTATTATAAAAAAACTAAAAATTTTAAACTTTTATGAGAAGTGTTTAGTCCGTAATTTTTCTACAATTTCTATACATTT
Source organism: Anastrepha fraterculus (assembly GCA_037575425.1). NCBI lineage: Eukaryota > Metazoa > Arthropoda > Insecta > Diptera > Tephritidae > Anastrepha > Anastrepha fraterculus. The sequence goes on along the minus strand of JAYXIM010047151.1, from coordinate 21,318 downwards.
TTTCCTAAGTACATCTTTAAGAATTAAATTTTACAAAACAAAAAACTTCACTCCAACGAAGCAGACAAAGTTTCCGTACACATGAAAACAGGGATTCCCCGCAGTATGCAATGGCATATTCATACCCAATAACGGTTTTATTTTAGTTTCTAATTGATTTTGCTGTGACTACATTACTTTGAAGTTATCTTAAAATTTTTGTGTACAAGAAATAGCGATGACCCCTAAAATTAAGGAAATTAGTGTTTGTGAGAGAAAAATTATCCTGAAACTTGGAAATGAAGGCAAATCTTTCCACGAAATTGGGCAAATCATAGGAGGAAGTCACTCCTCTGCGCATTATGTCGTGCAAACATACAATACAACTGGTTCAATTGTGTCAAAGCCACGTTCTGGTCAACCTAGCAAGCTGACCGTACGTGAAAAATGCCCAATATTGCAATCAGTGAAAAATAATCCTCGAATTACGGCTTCTCAAATATGTAAAAACATTTCAAATTCCTTTGGCAAGCATTTGCCCGATGATACGAGGGGTGCCTTTTATATGTCGGGATTAGAGAACAAAAACAAATTGTAATCATCGAAAATCACTTTATTGCTTTTCAAAATAATCTCCATGAAGATCTATACACTTTTACATGCGTTTGAAACAATTGTCGAAGCACTTTTGCCACTCTGAATGAGGTACCTCCAAAACATGAATTCTGAATGCCGCAACCGCTTCTTCAGGTGTCGAAAAACGTTGACCTCTCAGTTTGTTTTTTACGTACGGGAATAAAAAGAAGTCATTCGGTGCCAAGTCAGGACTATACGGCGGATGACCCATTACATGCAGTTGTTTGAGCCGATGTGTGAGAGCTCGCATTGCCCTGGTGAAGTGAAGTGATCCGTCTTTGGCGATTGGTTTTCCTAATTTCTTGGAAGACAACTGGCAAACAAATGGTTGTGTACCACTCAGAATTTACTGTTCTGCGTTGCTCCAGTGGTACGGTTGCGACATGTCCAGGTTTTCCGAAAAAACAGGCGAGCATTTGCTTGGAAGTGCTTGGTGCGCGAACAACTTTTGTTGGATTTGGCTCATCTTGAAACACCCATACAGTCGACTGCTGTTTACTTTCGGGTTCATACGCGTAAATCCATGATTCGTCACCTGTCACGATGTCATAGACGTGTTTCGAAGCCCCGCGATCGTATTTTTTGAGCATTTCCTTCGACCAATCGACACGAGCCGTTTTTTGAGCGATTGACAAATTGTGTGGGATCCAACGCGAACAAATTTTTTTGACAGTCAAATGTTTATGCAATATTGAATGTATGCTGGTCCCACTAATGCCTAAGATTGTCTCAATCTCACGATAGGTCACATGACGATCTTGCAATATAAGTTCGCGCACAGCATCAATGGTTTTTGAAACAACAACTTATTTTGGACGACCTTCACGAAATTCGTCTTGGAGTTAACTACGACCACTATTGAATTCACCATACCATCGATAAACACTGGTCCTTGATGGAGCTTCATCGCCAAAAAATGAATTAAGTTCATCCATGCAATGTTGCTGAGTTAGTCCACGTCGAGAGTTGTAAAAAATAATCGCACGAAAATGTTCACGATTTAATTCCATTTTTGGACCGAGATGAATCTTTTAAATAACTGTAAACAACACAAATAGCGCTGGTATTTCAAAACTTTCTGAGTACGTAAAAGCCAAAAAATGTCAAACTTTGCGATACAGCTGTCAGTTGCCAGATTGCAACACCAGGGTTGCCAAATCCTGCCAAATAAAAGGCACCCCTCGTACTGTACATAGGTGTGCGGTGGCTGTCGCAATGGGACACTTAGACCTGTCATAGGTCATTGTGCAACCACTGGAACTTACCCTTACCCTATGGGTTGCTTTTCAAGCATCAGTTCATCAGTTGAAAATGCCATATCATGAGTGCGGAGCCTCCTTGTAGCTAAGCTTTCACACTCACAGTAAAGTAAAAAGTACGTAAAGTACTTAAAAAATATGGGTATCGCGGACGTGTAGCACGTAGAAAACCGTATATATCCGAAATCAACAGAAAAAAACCCATGGATTTTGTAAACTAATATGCTAACAAGTCTCCAGAATTTTAGGAACTTGTTCTATTTTCGGATGAAAGCAAATATTGCATATTTGGCATTAAAGAAAGAAAACTGGTGTGACGTAAGAGCGGTACTGCGCTCGAAAAAGAAAATCTTGTACCAACTGTGAAGCATGGCGGCGGAGGTGGGATGAAATGGGATGGGATGGTCTGGGGGTGTATGGCGGCGCAAGGAGTTGTCAAGCTTGTTTTTATAGTTTCAAAAATGGATCAATTTTCTTATTCAAATATTTTAAAGATTAGCATGATGCTAAGCGTTCAACAGTTGGGCCCTGGTGATGATTTCTGGTTTCAGCACGATAATAAACCCAAGCATTCGGCATATAATGTTAAGCTCGGGTTGCTGTATAACACAAATTACTAAAACGTAATTTATATGAGGAGATTTTTCATAGTAGAAATACACTCAAGGTTTACCATTGCCTGCCGAGGGTCGAACGCTATTAGAAAACATTTTTTTTCTTCATTTTGGTGTTCCACCGAGATTCGAACCCACGTTCTCTCTGAATTCCGAATGGTAGTGACGCACCAACCCATTCGGCTACGGCGGCCGCCATAATATTATATACAGGGTTGGCCATATTAAACTGACCCATTGAGTAACCCTATAACTTTTTACTGTAATTTCAGATCAGCTAATGACATACCGCGTTGGAAGCGTCAGTCGAAGGAGATTTATACCATGAAACAGTACACCCCAATAGAACGCGCTGAAATTGTTCAGCTGTACATTCAAAATTCCTTCTCGATTGTAAAAACGCAACGTGCGTGGAGAAAAAAAATAAAGTGAAAAGTGCGCCGTTAAAGAACGTAAATAACCAAAATTGCCGTTTCTACGCCACTGAAAATCCTCAAATTATTGAAGAGGTACCTCTCCACGACCAAAAAGTTACAGTCTGGTGTGGCATTTGCGCTGATATGGTCATTGGGCCGTTCTTCTTTGAAAATGGTCAACACCAACCATTGACCGTCAATCAAGAGCGTTATCGGGCCATGATAACCGATTTTGTGATGCCGATTGTTCGTGAAAATTGTATGGAGCACTTCTGGTTTCAGCAAGATGGCGCACCACCACACACAGCACGAGCCACCGTCAACTTATTGAAGACTTTGTTCCCTGGCCGTTTGATATCAAAAAGCGGCGATTTTGACTGGCCGCCACGATCACCGGATTTGACGCCACCGGACTTTTTTCTTTGGGGCTATTTGAAATCTAAGGTTTACGTCAACAAGCCAAAGACACTAGGCGCACTTAAGGCCAATATCCGACGGGAAATAGCCGCCATATCGGCCGAGACGCTGGCCAAAACTATGGAAAACGCCGAAAAACGGGCACATTACGCTATACGAGCTAAGGGCGACCACTTGCGCGATATCATATTCAAAAAGTGATGTAAACGAATCTCCTTGAACTAAATTAAATGTTTTTCACAATGAAACACAAAAAAATGTTTCTTTTTCCATATTTTTTTAATAATCACATGGGTCAGTTTAATATGGCCAACCCTGTATATATATAATTGGGGCGTACACCCGTTTTGGGTGTTTGGCCGAGCTCCTCCTCTTATTTGTGGTGTGCGTCTTGATGTTGTTCCAAAAATGGAGGGACCTACAGTTTGAAGCCGACTCCGAACGGTAGATATTTTTTATGAGGAGCTTTTTCATGGCAGAAATACACTCGGAGGTTTGCCATTGCATGCCAAGGGGCGACCGCTATAAGAAAAATGTTTTTCTTAATTTTGGTGTTTCACCGAGATTTGAACCGCCGCTATAATACAAAACATAAATATTGTTGAGAAGAATTTCGTCGATGTTTACCTGAAAAATTTTATAAAACATAAAATTCAGTCAGCATGTCTCGATACCGCTCGTCCTTCACCGTAACGGCAGCTCCTTCCTCATTTCGAAAGAAATAAGGACTGATGATGCCGCCAGCGTGTAAACCGAACGTAAAATGGACGAAGCGCTCTATGTACGAATAGCTTTTTTGTTTTCAAATTATATTTCCACAATTTGTAGGCGTTGTTCTGGCATTAAACGTTTCATGATGACTTGCAAACCTTACTGAACAGAAATGTCAACACAGTTTGCCATTCTCAGCTGTTAAACCACACTTATCGATATGTTGATAGTTCTCATACAGCTAAAAACACCCAATACAAATTATCACGACAAGAAATCCTCTCTTGATCAAAATCAACGCAAATTATGTGAATCGAAGTGAGCTCATAGCAGGAAATATAATGTGATTGGCGGCCTGTCCTAGTCGTGTAAGTAAAATATTAAATGAAAAACGCATTTAGTAATCACTGTCATTCAACCTGAATTATGCCAACGCACGCAGAAAATCAGAAATCAAAAATTGCCACTCGCCAGCGTTCTTTGAAGTTTACGTTGCTGCGAATAAGCGCTTCTACATATATACATGCATACGTACGTACATGCGTATGTATATTATTTTAATTTATTTTTGTTTTTTATTTGCCATAACCTTGTGCTGTTGTCGTCGTACGTACGCTCTGTTATTTCACAATTTAAAGTTCGTTAACTTGAAGCGCAAAATTTTAAATAATGAAAAAGTTATAAAGAATTATTTGATATACAAGTGTAGGTACAGTGGCTCACAGAAGTATTTTGCATAATACCGCGTATGTACAAATTTAAGATTTTGTATGTACTAAGTATCCGAAAATAAAAATGTTAATACTTACACGCATTATTGAGCACTGTCTTAGCAATTGGGCTACACATCATGCACAAAAATTGTACCGTTAGGTGCATATAACAAAAAACGTGCGTAGCAATGAAAATGTGTGCTCACAAAAGTATTTTGCTTATTGTTTATAGATACCGTTACTGGACGCAGTTCAGTTACTTTTTCTGTTTTCGCTGAAGTTGTGGCTACAAGTGCGTATTATAATCAATTTTATTTGTAATTGAGTTCATTGCGTTCGTAATTGTGGTACTGTGCATATCGGAAATGCCAAAGGGTAAAGAACTAACTACAGCTGAAAAAAAAATTATTTTACATCTCCATAATGAAGGAAAATCTACGAAATATATTTGCAATATGTTTAGTCGATGCCGCCAAACCATAGAAAATGTAATAAAACGGTGTAAAGAACGCGGTAATTTAGAAAATTTAACCCGTTTTGGTCGACCAAAGTTGCTAACTGAGAGAGAAGAACGCCAAATATTGAAAGAAAATCGCAAAAACCCACGTTTATCAGCCCCAAAAATCAATGACGAAATAAAAGCAACCTTTCAGATTGAAGTATCCGATGAGACAGTGCGCAGAGCCCTCAGAAGCAACAATATTCACGGTCGTGCAGCAAGGAAAAAACCACTGATTGCACAAGTCAATAAAGCAAAGCGGCTTTTATTCGCCAACACCTATAAAACCAAAAGTTTTGAGTTTTGGAAAACCGTCATATTTAGTGATGAAAGCAAATACAACATTTTTGGTCCGGACGGACGTCGTATGAAGAGCCAAATGAAGAGCTGCGATTAAAAAATGTTAAATCCACTGTTAAGCACGGTGGAGGCTCCTTCATGGTGTGGGGTTGTATGTCGGCCCAAGGAGTCGGAAAGCTGGTGTTTATAGATGGAACGATGGATAAACATCTTTATTTGTCTATTCTCAAAGACAACTTACATTCCAGTGCAGAAAAAATGGGAATGTCGTCTAACCACTTTTTGTTTCAACATGACAACGACCCCAAGCATACAGCTCATGATGTCAAAATGTGGATACTTTTTAATACAAAACATTTGCCAACACCTCCCCAAAGTCCCGATATCAACCCCATAGAAAATCTGTGGGCCTATCTCGAAGAAAGAGTGCGAGAACACAAAATTTCGTCAAAAAGTGACCTTAAAGATGTTTTACTCCAAGAATGGGAAAAAATACCTCTTGACTTTTGTCGCAAGTTAATAGAATCTATACCAAGGCGCTTGGAAGCAGTTTCCAAAAATAATGGTTATCATACGAAATATTAAATTAATAGAAATTAGTATATTTGTACACCACCTAGTCAAAAGCAAAATACTTTTGTGAGCAATGAATTCTATTTTATTTTACTTTTTTTACGTTTACATTGGAACATATTTTTCTTTTAAAGTTTTAATACATTGTTTATGTAGATATAAGGTTTATGTTTAAGAATTTATGAAATAATTAACAAATGAATTTAAAAAATATACAGGAATTGAAGCGTGAACTTATTTGTCTTCTCATGCAAAATACTTTTGTGAGTCACTGTACGTGAGTATTTACATATACATACATACATATGTATATGATAAATTTCGTAGATATGCGGAAAATGACGTATTGCTAAATTATTCAAATTAATTTAATCTTTGTTTAATAGATCGAGCAGCTAAAAAATAAAAAGATTACAGTTCTTATAATCACAGAACCTGTGGTGGGCTCGAATTTCGTAGATTTTATCACAAAATTTAGAGGAATGTGAACTTAAGTACATTCGAAAGAGAGGCACTTGAATCTGCATAACAAATGAATTAGCTAAGCACAGCACCTTGGGTTCAGGGTGGGTGTTTGTTTAACTTCATGCGAATTGCTCCTGGACAAGTTTCTTCCGTAAACGCTGTGCGAATACCAGTGCATGTGATGCCGTTAGGTATGAAGTACGCTGGTTTCATAGGCCGTGCAGTAAAAGTAGCTGAATGGCCTGATTGCCCTGAAAGCCAGCTACTCTTTATTTAATAACGCAACTGCTGATTATAATGTTGGGATTTTAGCGGCATCATTCGATACAAATACAAGCGGTGAGACTTAGTAGCAGTTCAATCGCTTATTGTTTGAAAGACAATTAAAATACTCTCTACATCTTTTCTCCAGGCTACACTGATTCGTGAGGTTACGATGCAAACATCCTCGCTCCCATTTTATCAATAAGTTTGTGTATGTATCAGGGGTGTATTTACTAGTCGCCTATAGAATTTTCTTACAAGCTCGCAACGTTCTTGTACTCAGGGTAGTTCAGGTGATTTTTATTAGCTTATTGATTCCGTTAGTCCGTTGTTATACAAATAATACCGGGATAGTTAGTCACAAATTGTCGCTTTTAATGTAAAACAAAAAATTTAAGTAAGAGCGAAAATCGCTCCCATTCACTAGTCGGTTGAAACATGAGCAGTATTCCGATAGTGACTCTTTTACTAAAAACCGCTTCAGCTTCAATATTTCTTCTACTCCTTCGAGAGTCTCGAACAACTTTCTGGCTTACACGTCAAAAGCCTAATAAGGTTCTTAAACCGCACAGACTGGATATAGTCATGCTGTCAATAACAGTAAGTTCGTATCGAGGATGTGGCAACAAAATAGTGCGGAAGCGCTAGTTGAATTCTGGATGAATCACCACTGTGACGTTTATTGACTGTCTAAACACTGTCTGGTCCAGTAGATTTCGATCAGTTTTGTCCTGGATTTCGTCCGCGTAGTCTAAGAGATGTCTCCCGACGTGCCTGGGAGGCGGCTCAGGCTCAAGCAGGTGTCTTCAGGGGTGTAACCTGCCATTCCCATGGCAGCTGTTTCTACGTCTAAGAGATGTCTCCCGACGTGCCTGGGAGGCGGCTCAGGCTCAAGCAGGTGTCTTCAGGGGTGTAACCTGCCATTCCCATGGCAGCTGTTTCTACGTTACCGGAATGACTCGGGTTTTCCCGACCAAGGGCTGCCGCCCCAGTAAACTAGCCCTGTCTAGTGAACAGCATTAAATACCTCGGTCGGATGCGATGTTGCGAAGAGAACGGTTTTTCGTGATTCATTTTATGCTGACATCCTGATGTACACGGCGAAAGAAAAAAGCAAATCAGCTGGTCCACTGATAGCAACTTTAGTAGATTTGCCATGTTGTTATGTTTCCATATTTTTTGAAAAGGTACTGATACCGTTCGTCATTAGGTCACAGCGTTATACAAATTCTAGTTATTCACTGCAGATGGGAAATAAAAAAAAATTCTATTGTATTACAATTTACTTTCCAAAACCAGCCAATCGCTTTGGAAAAGCAAAAAGTTTATTTGGGAAAAGTCGGTTTCTGCAATTACAGGCTTGCTGAACGCACTTTTCCTCCACGTTTGGCGGCTCATTTTATTCTCCAATTTTAAACAACACTTCAAACACTTAAAATTTAAAATATTGTCCGCACATGACTATAAACAAGCGCCGTATATAACACGTGGGCTGAAAAGTCCCGGACCTCACAAACACATCGCTGAATAACCTCCTCGGCGAGCATTTTTTAGGTCTGTCAACAGCCACTAGTCCCTAGGAGCCAAATCTGGTGAATACGGTGGATGTGGGAGTTTTGAAGTTCAAATTTACATTCTGCAATTGTCATTGCTTTGATTGACTTGTGATTCACTTGTTTGTGGTCAACAGTGAGCAAGCGCGGCACCTACTTTGAACAGAGCTTCCTCATTGTCAAATGCCCATGCAATATAAAGCCACCTTGTCCTTTTGATATCTTTATGAGGCTAGCTAACTCACGCAACTTTACTTTGCGATCACTCAAAACGATTTTGTGAATTTATGGATGTTTTCTGCTGTTACCGCCTTATTTGGACGCCCACTGGGTTGTGAATCATCGATGTCTCTACGCCTACGTTTGACGTCAGCAAACTACCTTTTTACTGTTGTTTCGTACACAGCGGAGTCCCCATAATACTTTCCAAGCTATTGCTTCGATCGAACGGTATTTTTTCCCAGCAAGAAGCAGTGTAAAATTAAAACACGAAATTCTTTTTGGCCCATTGTTTTGAAATTAAAAAAAAGTAGTATCACTTTTAGCACAAAAACTCACGAAATTTTAACAGCTGTTTTTTTTAAGGTTAGTACTGAGTACTGAAAAAGAGGCGAATGTAATAAAATTAGTGTCATCTATGCGTTAGGCCCGGGACTTATCAGCCCATCTGTTATAAGAAAATTTTTTTACTTTACTTATTTTTATTTCAATATTTTATTTTATGCATCAGAAGTATTTGTTTTTAATTGCTTAATTATATACTTAATGGCAATAATTTTTGTTTTTGGGTTCCTTCTTTATTTTTAGGTATCAACATTTGGTAAAATTACAACATTTGATCGTGATACAGAAGGAAACACTATTTAAGGTTAAAAGCCTTCTCTATTAAGGTAAGGAATTTAAATTTGTGTGGCAGAAAACAAATTATGTAAACCAGCGCAATAATGCGACTAGTAAATAAGTAAACTCTCCGAGAAATTGTGAATGTTGGCGATTTCCAGTACTATCTTACTAGTGGCTCGACAAAAATTCGTCTTAAGTATTGAATTATTTCTGAATTGGAAACATAACCCCACATCTGCACTGGTATCCTATGCTGACGATTGTTCGATAAGGACGTCCGATAATGACGTCAATGGTATGTGTTCCAAAGTGAAGGATTATCTCGTTTAAGGTTTAATAAGCTGATATAATAATAACAACAACAACAACAACAACTAAATGTCTCTTAACACCTGCCAAATTTCTCTTTTGACTTTGTCCCGTTTTCTTGTGTGGGTAGTTCAGTAGAAGTCTTAACAGTTCATTTTCAAAATGGCATCAAGCAAATTGAATACGAAATGACACCTGATATTAAGGGGGGGAATATTTATGCAGCTACAACAACAAAAGTGATGCTAGGAAATTCTGTAAGACAGATGTGTTTTAACAGTGGAAATTCACGGTATCTACCTGACTTTTCTGTTTTCACACATCTTTTTTGACATCATCTATAGAAGGTTTGGATGTGGGGTAAAATTGAAATTCAAGCAAGCGGTTATTTTTTACTTTGACAGCTAAAAAATCACCTGATGTGTAGTTGTGGTAGAAAATTTACAAAACAAAACGTTTTTAACTAGAACCAAATTCAGAAATGTCGAAAATCGTCGGGGGAAAAATTCATAGAAAATAAATATTCATGCGTAAATTCCTAACTCTTGCAATTTGTGTTTTAATCCCTGTAATCTGTGTACCGCGTACCGCGTACTCTTTTTGAATGTTCCGGGGTAATTCGTTTGAGTGTTAATATTTCGTTCCCACAAATGCGACTCGTATTGCTATTAAGTCACCAGTCAGTCTCCCAATATCGCCAGTCAAACTGCAATTTGTACTGTATCAAATAGCTTCAGCTAAAATATTGCCAAGCAATTTCACAAACATTCATTTTATGAATTTTACGAAATGAATAGCCCGAAAATTATGTCTGATTTTTATATTATATGTATCAATTAATAGCATTTGAGGGCAGCTTGAATTTTTATTAATATATATATATATATATATATTATATATTTATATTTTATATTTTCTCCATAGGTTGGTTTTCTTCGGCGTGTATTCGCTTTTCGAATTTTTAGTTTCGTTTAGTAATCAATTTTTGTTTTTTTTCAATTATCGCAAAAACTCTCAACGATGGCGAAATTTGTATTTTCAATTTAGTATATGTCTGCATGTATGTATGTAAGTATATGCACAAGTGTCTCTACTCCTATTTGCGTGCGTTGAATTAGCAGCTTAAAGCTAACGAAAATAACAAATTGAAAGCCATACACAAAGCGAAAAATGTTAAAGAGTAACAATACAAATTTTCTACATACAAAATTAAGCGCAATTGAAATTTTTGAGATTGTGGTGAATTGCCTTAAACACAATACTATTGTGTATGCACGTACATGTATGGCTGAGCTCACCAGAATAACAGTGTGCTGTGCGCATGTGTTTGCGTTAGTGTTGGTGCGTAATACGTGGAAAAAATGATTACACATCGATGTTAAATTTTTATACGCTCTCTTCCTCTCTTTCTCTCTCTCTCTCACTCGCTCTTTTTATTATTATTTCCCCCAATGCGAATTTAACATTTGTTGTTTATTTTATTCAACCGATAGCTGCCATTCACTGTTACTACTATGTTAGTATATGGGTTTGCGCATAAATTTAAGTTGCCGTGACGTGATGAGTGCAATGAGTAATAAATTCCTTGAAGCGCAATGAGGCGTACGCCCTTACACTTTTATTATTTTGCTTGTGTGTTTTCGCTCTTAAGCGACCATTGTACATTGAAATTTAACAATTTTTGTTTGTTTATTTGGCATCCCGAAATCTACCACACTGAGTTTCATATGACTGGGCATAATTATGGGAGCTGGTTCTCAAAAACTTGTGCGCGCTCTCTATGCTAACACTCTTCTCATGCATATATATGTATGTATGTATGCAATTTTCAGACCTGTCATACGGCATCAGCACTCTACCTACCAGCACCACCATCCAACTTGCTCCGAAAACAAAATGGTAATAATCAACTTTGTACCCCAGCTCAGTAATTCCCTAAAGTGCTACGCTACTTGAGCATTGCAAAATGTTAGTTCACAACATTTTCACCCCAATCCTTTTATTTCCCCTTCTTTTAAGTTTTTATATTTTTTACTTGTATTTTTTATTTTAATTATATTCTAATATGCTTACGGTTCGTATGTATTTTTGTTATTTTGGCGGTTTTCTCAATTCATTTAAATATTTACTTTGTGCTTTTCTACTTCTTCATTGGTCTTTTTTATTGAATTATATACAAGTCTGTACATATATTGTCGAAGTGGTATTACCTTGTTTTCTGGCAGCCAAAGCGCAAAAAAAGAATAATAAAAATGTTAATACTTTATAAAAGTATGAAGTGTGAGACGCCGTCGTCGTCGTCGTGTGTCTTATGACTGAGCTACTTGAGCATACTTTTCTACAAACAGTATTGCACAGAAGTGAAGGTACCATTCATTTGGATTGTAATTTTCAAAAATAAATATTAATTTAGGAAAGCTCAGGAAAAGGGAAATATTGCTGTATGGAAATCTCTACGGACTGCGTTTTAAAATCCACAAAAATCATGATGCACTTGATAAATTTTGTATTCTATTAAATTAAACTTCGTGTTTTATTAAATTAAATTCAGTATTTTATTTAACTAAATTTCGTATTTTATTAAATTAAATTTCGTATTTTATTAAAATAAATTTCGTATTTTATTAAAATTGAATTATATTTAGTATTTTATTATATTGAATTTCGTATTTTATTAAATTAAATGTAGGATTTTATTAAATTAAGTATCGTATTTTTTTTAACCAGATTTCGTAGTTTATAAAATTAAATTTCGTATATTATTAAATTAAATTTCATATGTTATTAAATTAAATTTAGTTATAATCAGTATTGTTCATTTCATTCTACAGTAAATATCCCATAAATAAAAAATGTCCAAGTTTTTTAGAGGATTTATAAAAAATCGACATATTTTCATCGAAATTTCAAACCTTTTAATCAGAAAAAAATTATTAGGCTCGCAGTTTTATTTCCCATCAAATTTTAATATCTTATCGAGGTTCCCCGTTTATTTCTAAGCGAACGAAGCGGAAACTCTATAAAACAGTAATTAGGGCTTGCATTACTTATGCTTCTGAAACCTGGGAAATGCATAAGGCAGATGAAGAAAAGCTTAACATATTTGTGCGAAAAATCCTACGCCACATCCCTGAACCGGTGAGGATAGATTACGTCAACTATCGCCTACGTTACTACGATGAATACCTGATGAGCTAAACAACTTCCATATCGCCGACTACGTCAAGCTTTAGCATCTTAAGTCGGCTGGACTTGTTCCGAAGATGGGCCCAAACCAAATTGTCAAAAAGATCTACAATACAATACAATTTACAAGCTGTTGGACCTTATAAAAGAGGTCGCCTAAGAAAAACCTGGATTGACACAGTTAATGGCGACGCCAAGATCTTTGGACTGAAAACTGGAGAATGGAAAGGCTCGAGGATCGAGATTATTCGGAGACAAAGGTTCAACTCGGACCCGTCACGTCAACAATAATGCTGAAATTTTAGTACAATGAAGTAAAATTTTTTATTATTTTGATTTTTGATATTTTCTTCCGCTGACGATGTCGCACATTTTTCCATATAAGGAATGGATGACATTTTATTTACATGTGTGGAGAATTTCTGTAGAGAAATGCTAAATAAAAAAATTTAAATTTTGATAAAAAATTGTCAAATTTTTACTACTCTACACCTGCTGTTGCTTTACTTTCGCAGAGTACTGTTTATACATACCTTAAAAGTGGTTATTATGTGCTTTGTACTGGGCGCGCTGTCCGCTGTTGGCGCTCGGTTAGCTGACTGACTCGCTCACGGCTGTTATTGCCAATGCTGTATACACCACTTTGACACGCGCATGCATACCCACATTTGCTGTTCTTCGTGTTGGTAGCTGTGCATACATACATATGTACGTAGTATGTAAAAATATATGTACGCTTTATGCGCAGTACTCCTCCAATTCTTGGCTCATGTATGTACTTTTGATGACGCAGCATTCAGAGTTAGAGGACTGACTTATGTAGTTGTTTGCCATATGCATACACTGGATGCACACAAACATGCATATATACATGTGAGATAGTAAATTTTGTGCTTAATTTATTTTTCAATTTGTTTAAATAAAACTGAAAAGCAAAAAAATTCCCTTTCGAAAGTCTACATTAGTGAATTTTGCTCTTGCTTTTTCATTATGGCCGCCATGTTGTTCTGGATTGTTGCCTTTGTATGGTATTATTCATGTTTGCTGTGCCAGTCAGGCTCCTTGTTGCTTGGCTGAGTGCAATGATTACTTGATTACTCCCACATTGTAATTACTTGGAAATTTCCTAATAAACGATAAAGGGCCGTACTACGTTGCCCCGTGTGGAAAATTGCCTTGAATTTTTTCATATTTTCAATCGCTTCATTTCGTTCTCTCCCTGTCTCTCTTATCGCTCATTGTAAGTTCGTTCTCTTGAAGTGTTTTTTATTTTACTGCATTGTTATCTTTTATTTTGCTTACGCTCATTATTTTACAATTCGTGGTAAGTATGCATTATACGCTAACTCACCACGGCTGTTACTATCGTAAGCGCTCAACTGCGACGCGCTGTTCAAAACACTTTTTGAAAAGCATAGTCATCGCAGCGTTTCCTGTTTCTTGTACTCTTTGTTAACTTATACTTTATTGCGTTTGTATAAGTGCGTGTGTGCGCTAGTGTGTGTGTGTGTGGGGAATTGCTTTAATTTTACAGGCATATACTGCGCTTTTCTATGTAGTGGTTGCTGTTAATTTATTTCATTGGCACTTCGTGCTCAATACTGGTATCGTTTTTGTGTTTTTTTGTTTTTTGTATTTGTATTTTCGCGTTACTTAAATGTATTTTCTCCCATTTTTTATTATTCTTTTATTTATTCAAATTTACTTGTTGGGCGATTATGCGTATTTGCTTTTTATGCATAGTTGCTGCGTATCATCTGTTAGTTAATATATTTCTCTTTATTCATTTGCTTCCTGTTTAACAATCACTTCAATATTTTTTTTTACAATTGTTTTCTGTTGCAACTGCGTAAAGAATTTAAGTCAGTTTTCATGTTGCTGTGCCTTGTATGCATACGCATTTGGATTTTTACTTTTTTACATGTTTTCTCATTAACTGCTTGTTGACTGTTAAACGACGCATTTTCAATCTACCACGTCTGCACTTCCCCATGGCTGTAGCGCACACCAAAAAAATACTCGTGTATGTACAATCACATACAATCAGGGTATGTACATACATACATACATAGTAAGAGTACGCCGTAGCCATGTCTACATGAGCACATCTATGTTTACATACATACATGCACGCTCCGATACTCGCTCGTACATACATACGTATTTACTATTAAATTTGTATCTACGTCGCAACGTTTATTGCTGGCGAGTCCAAAAGTTGTTTGCCTTTACTTTATACTTATTGAGTATGTTCAATTTTATTAATGCGATTTCCTTTTTATTTGCTTACAGTGTACGCTATTGTGGTAATTGAAGGCGCTCAGAGTTTGAGAAAATATGCAAATATACATATGTATGTACATATATACATACATACTATGCGCGTAATTCCTATACACACTTTACATCTTTTTCAATCTATCGTTGGAATTTTTCCATATTAACGCAGCTGTAGTTAGTAGGTAGTTTAAAGCCTTCACAAAGATCTTTTTGAAGAAAAAAATGTTGAGAAAAAATGAAATTTTTTTTTTTAGATTTAGAAAAAAATGCGAGAAAGTAATTCTTATGGCGCCTTAATTAAAGTTAATTTCATTCAAATTTTAAGATTTTATTAGTTTCATTTCGTTTTTTTTTCTGATAAAAGGTTGCTTATCAAGGTTGACAGAATCAGCTGTTCTGCTGACTTAAGTGTAGATATTTGTTTACAAACATATTTTTCTTTTAATTCCCTTTTTCTTATCTTCCTTATTCACATTAACCTAACTCTTCAATTGTTGTTTACAACTGACTGACTACTTTGGCACTATCTTCTCAGTTCTCTCGCACATCTCATTTAAATTAGATTAGAAAACTTCCAGGTTTGCACTTCGACCTCATGGTCGTTTGTGCCCTTCACTCATCACAGTACCTCATCCCCTTATTAAACTCCAGATAGAGCTGGGTTGGATTGAGCGTATGTGCCTTTCTTCTGGCTGGTACTGGCCGAGATGTCTCTCGCTATAGCGTCGCATTTAAGGAGAAGATGCATTGGAGTCTTCTGGGATTGGTCCCAGAAAGGACAAGAATTAATGACCCATATATCGATAATGTGCAGATGACTACGCAGTCTTTAATGGTCTGTGAGAATGCCCGTGAGCATTCTCAGTTTAATCCTTGGGGAGGGTTATGAGTTTTTTAAATCTCTTTTGGTTGTACCCTCCCAGTAGGTATTTCGCCTGGCGTTGTCCCATAGTTTGGTGCTAGCTAGCCTCCCTTAGCCTTAGCTCTCAACTCCTAACTTTCTCCTTGATGGTGTGTTGTCCTATACCAAGGAAGGGCTCGGGTCCCATTAGTGGCGAGGCCATTGCCTCTCTTACCAATGCGTTCGCTACTTCGTTCCCGTTCGTATCAGCATAAACATTACCCATACATGTACGGAGAATGTTGTTGGAGTTACAGTCCTTGGCCGGACTTAAATCCCGGCCGTTCTGGTAACATAGAACCAAATGTCGTGGGAACGTGCGTTCCTAGTAGATTCAATTTCTCGATACACCCAAGAACCAGTGAGGACGTAATCTCACAGGATGATAAAGCCTTCAGTGTCGCTTGACTTTCGCTCAGAATTGCCAATTCGCTCATTCCGGAAATTTCTGTCTAGGTTTTTCTTTGCACATAGGCAGATAGCGTACATTTCCGTTTGAAAGGCGCTTGGAAAATTTTCCATTGACACATAACGCTTGATTCCTGAGTCGTATATTCTAGCGCCTATGCCTTCTGGTGTCTTCGAGCCATCTGTGTACCAGTGCAGGTACACTCCTGGAGTTTCGTATTAAAGGCAGTTCTACTCCAGTTTACTTTGTCATCCATTTCAATTCTGAACTTCTTTTACAAGCAGCTTATGAGCAGGAACTTTCTCCGTATGTGCATATCGCTTAAAAGATTTTTTTTTGGGGGGTACTGCGCGTAAAAGATGGATATTTTGACAAACTGAGCCCCGATGCCTTCAAAAATATGGGTTGCGGAAGTACTTACTACGTTGCTTTAAAAATACATACATAAGTTGCCAATAAGACTTCATTTTGTAATATGTAATTAATCACAGCCCTCAAACGGCATATGGTTTTTTATGTGGAGCTTTTTTAGGACAGAAGTACACTCGCCATTGCCCATCGTGAGGCGACCGCTATTACAAACAAAATTTTCTATCATTTGGTGTTTCCGGACCCGTGCTCTCACGCACCAACCCATTCGGCTACGGTGGCCGCCGCCGATATAATAGTAAATAGTTTAAATGAGCGCAGTTGGTTTGTTAAGTAACGGGTGATTTTTTAGCTATTATCTTTTTAAACAGTTGGTTTAAACAGCTGACGCACGTTTCGTGTTTTGTTTCACTGTCAAACATCTTCAGTTTGGTCTATAATTTAACCATGAATCATTTTACAAACGAACAACGCTTGCAAATTATTGAATTTTATTATAAAAATTCGTGTTTTGTAAAGAAAGTTTATCGCGCGCTTCTTCCATTTTATGGTCAGTTTACTCGACCCACTGAAGCGGCTATTCGAGCTTTTGTGACTAAATTTAGAACCAAATTTATATTATTGGACATTAAACCACCAACACGCTAACGTAGAGAGCTAATTAAAGAAAATAGCGCAGCTGTATCGGTCAGTGTTAATGATGACCATCAATTATCGATTCGTCGCCGTTCGCAGCAATTGGCCGTCTGTTACTCAACAACGTGGAAAATTTTGCGAAAGGACTTAGGTGTGAAGCCTTTCAAAATACAGCTGGTGCAAGAATTGAAGCCGCAACGCAGAATTTTTGGTGAATGGGCTCTTGGAAAGTGGATCAATGGGTACGTAAATAAGCAGAATTGTCGATTTTGGAGTGAAGATCAGCCAGAAGAAGAGCTACCAATGTATCCAGAAAAGGTCACAGTCTGGTGCGGTTTATGGGCTTGAGGTATCGTTGGACCGTACTTCTTCAAAGATGCTGCGAATCGTAACATAACTGTGAAGTGTGAGCGCTACCGTGAAATGGTATCCAACTTTTTTTTGCCCAAAATGCAAGAGCTTGACTTGCATGATATGTGGTTTCAGCAAGACGTTGCCACATGCCACACAGCACGCGTAACAATGGACTTGTTGAGAGGCGAGTTCAGTGAACATTTTATTTCACGTTCGGGACCTGTCAATTGGCCACCCAGATCGTGCGATATAACGCCTTTAGATTATTTTTTGGGGGGCTATGTTAAAGCTCATGTCTATTCAGACAAGCCTGCTTCAATTAACGCTTTGGAAGACAACATTAAAGCATTTATATGTGAGATATCGGCCGAAACATTGGAAAGAGTATGCCAAAATTGGACTAAGTGGATGGACCATTTGAAGCGCAGTCGCGGTCAACATTTGCATGAAATAATCTTGAAACATTAAATTATATGGACTGTACTATCGATTTAAATAAAAATTTCATGCATTTTTCTGAATTTTACTTGTGTTTTTTTGAAAAACTTTCCTATAGCTCTTAAAAAATCACCCTTTATTAAGTCTAAAACTCAGTTCCCAGGAAGTATGTACCACCTCGTTAGTTTATTTATTTTCCATGGAATACTTTTAAGCATTTATGAATAAATAAAGCATTTTCTGCGCTTCTGTATTAGGTCAAAATAGCTCGAGGATAATAAAATATTAGATTTTTACCTCGTAGGGACCTCTAAATAAATGTAGTTCGTTATTGCCGAATGTAGGCCGCCACAACCATCATATGCTGCCATACAACACAAATAACGTGATAAAGCTTTATACATACATACATACGTACATACGATACTTCGCTTATATTTAGCGTATACTTTCGTCATTGTTCACTGCTGTTGCGGATGATGACATTTCAACGTTATTCACCCAAGTGAGCGAACCAGTCTACGCGATTGAGTACAAGCAGTCATACTAAAGTGTGTACATACATACATATATACCTCTACATACAAATTATTTCTTTCCCCCTTGCGTGCTGTGGGTATTATTACTTTAGTTGAACTCACTCTTGCTGACGACGGTGATCGTTCAATACACGTGCATAGATACACACCCATACACCTGCAGCTACAACAGCAGTAACTGCAATGGCAGCAACAGCAATAGCTGGCTGTTGTATAGCTACATTATTGTATCACTATCAATAGCCAGCCATCAGTTACGTGCATACATACATATGTACTCTTCGCTGTAGAGAGAAGGGTGTAGCAGTGAATTTGTGTATTGAATATGTATTTGGTATATATATGCGGTATACATACACGTAGATACCTGTCTCCCGTCGCTTGCCTGCTTATCTGGCTGCATGGCTGGCTGTTAACTGGCCCACATGCGCGTGTGTGTGTGCGTATGGTGTGGTGAATAACAATAGCACATTTGCTCTCTTTTGTATGAGTTTAGATGCCTCTGTATGCGTTTGCTATTTTGCTTGCATTTGTGTTTGCCTGCGTTCTGTCCTGGCATTAGCAAAGTTTTTCAAGCAATTTCAGTTTTAGTCGAAAACGAGTGCTTGGAGACTTCACATACTGGAGGATCAAATCCACGTTGAATTTTCTACTTTGAACGTTTGAATTTTTCTGTCTCGTTCACTCTTCGTGTGTCTGTGCATGGAATATATAAAAGTACATATATATTGTATATTAGAGCTGGGTAATTTTTTTTTTGTTAAATTGAGTGTCCCTAAAAGTATTCAATCAAAGGAATAAAAACAAATTTAAACAATAAATTGAAAAATAAAAGGGCTAAGAAACAAGAATTTTCTGTTAGCTGAATTGTTCAAATAAATGAAAAAAGTGCGATTCATTTTTGGTGAAATAACGCAACTGATGTTGAAAATTTTTCGAGTTTTGTGAAATTTCGTTTCGTTTGGTGTTTCCTTTCGTTTGTGACGGCAACAACGAGTGCGATAATAAAAGGAAATCGAAGCATATAAGAGCGGATATTTCTTAACTCAATGCTTCGTGGTACGACGAGATTGCAATTTTAAGTCTGAAAGGCAAACATACACGGTGCTGCGTGTGTGTGCTTGTACGTTTGTGTTGAAAATCCTGGTCCCCCTGAACCGTAGAAAATTTTTGTTCCATTTTTTTAACGCAATTTTTTACCGAATAGATTCATAAACGTGTTTTAATCTCGGCAAGAGTGCAATTTTAGTTTTACCAGCTAAAAAGAAACGTCAATAGGAGCTTTTTGAAACTTTTTTTTTTGAAAGGAAATGAAAATTCGTAAGTCGAAAAAACACAAACAAGTTCACTGATAAAAAAACAAAGCAGAAGAAAAAATTAAACGTAAATAAAAAACCGTACCAAGCAAAAAATATTTAATCAAAATTATCGAAACGGCAAAAATTTTCGTGAATAGGAAAAAGTATATAAAATAAAAAATCAAGTGTGAAAAAAAAATTTATTTCAAAAAAATAATTCGTATTATAGAAAGGAAGGAATCATCGTGCAAAGCTAAACTACCAAAACTGTGATCAACAAAGATTAAAAAAAAATCCTGTTATAGTTGTAGGACCAGTAAAAAACCATACAGCTACCACAGAGCAAAGTTGGATAACAAAACTCAAAGCAAAGTAAGTTTTAAAAGATAACGTAAAATTGGAGATAATAAAAAATACTAGAAGTACGTAAGGACATTGGCAGAGTCCTTGGTGCTGGGTGTAAGCCATTTTTCGCAGCTACATTTGGTGTATACATATAAAACGATTTAGCTTTGTAGCAGCAGAAAATGAACGAGCATGACAAATATTTCAAAAAATTTCAATACTACAATTCTTTCAAAAATCAAAAATGAAGTTTGTTAATAAATCGAAACAATTTTGAAAATACTAAAATGCCAGTGAAAAAATCCATATGCTACGCTACAAAGTAGCAAAAGGACATAACAGTGCATAGGCAGAGAGCTTGGTTTTCTATACAGAACTGGCGACTGTGGTGAATAGGCGGCGGCCCTCAGAGAAATGCATTTTTTGTTTTTTGATAAATCGTTAGTAGTTTGTTTGAGAAGCATTGCACAGTTTTCGCATATTTTTTAATTATTAAGTAATTACTTTTTTGTATGCGCTTGCAATTCACTTACCTTTGAACTTAGCAAAAATAAGTTTTGTTTTTTCCAAGTGCTGCTCTAAAGTTTGCAGCGTCATCTTGCAGTTGAGTTGGTGAGTTTCGTCATTGTTTGCGTTTTTTTTTTGTTTGTTTGTGTTTTTGTGTGTTTTGTTTTCGAAGAGAGCGCGTAAAGATGCGCGTAGGAAAGAGCAGTCTAATTGAGGAGCGCGACTCGCATAGCAAAGACAGCAGTGGCGGCATGTAGATTTTGGGGACAAGTGCACGCTTGCGGGAGCAGCGAAGTGCTGGCGGTGGGTGAGAAAATGTTTAATGCACAAACTGTGAAATGAAAAATGTTAAATTTGTATGCTGCTCTAAGGCAAAAATAGACAAAAAAACAAAAAAAAAAAAACCATGTAATACGCAAAACGCATAAGAGTAAATATTTTTGTTTGTTTTTGAGAGAGAAAGCGCTTTTGGACCAAAATGAGGTATCGTACATAGAAAAGTATG